>CAJNOQ010004724.1:0-16851 GCA_905250885.1 Didymodactylos carnosus | reverse complement strand
CTTATTAAGAATTACAAAACATACCCATCAATAAGCGGATGCTTGCTTAAAATATCATTAATACGTTCCTCGACATTTGTTGAATCATTGTTTTTCTTCTTAGAAAGAACAACACCAAGTGTCACGCCTACCACAGTTGCAACAGCGAGCGACGACAAAATCGATATTATTATGATCTTTTTATTAGCTAATGCCATAGTTTGGTATATGGCTCTAAAATGAAACAATTTAAAGATAAGTGGCGCTTATGCAAAATGTGTGACGATTGTTTCGAAGATGTCAATGAATGAATTTAACTAAGAAAAGGACCGAGCCAATTTTTAGTAAGAATTCGTCTAACTCAAAACGAGAGATGTACAATGAAAAACCACACCGATTATGTTTTTTCAGTTTGAGAAAAACCACTCTGTTTAAAAATACAAACTTTCATAGTTGATTAGTTTTGCTGGAAAACAGGCGATTTCAGTCAAAACAGCTTGTTTTCGCTTTTATTACAAAGAATACCATTCCAGTTTCGTACTTGAAAACTATCAGAGATTGTGAAATATAGATTTCATATAAAATACGTTGAAACTTTTCACTCATAAAAAAAAGTTTTGTTTTGTTTTGAAAAGTTGTGTTTTCTTTCTTTTGGTTGCAACTTTTTTGACCTAACGTCAATACAAACTAATTTTCACTTATTTTCCGCTTCTAATCAAAACCAATACCATATTTATAATCTACGCATAAAACTACACCTACTAAACTAGTTTAGAAGTGTTCAATACCTGATATCTGATACCTATGATAAACAACTACATTGAAACATGTTTTTGCAACTTAAGTATACATTTGAGTATATTTGTCTTTCTGAATTCGATAAAATTAATATCTGTTTACATTCTGGATTTTTCGTCTGTGCGAAGTGGTAGATACGATACAGTTATGTATCATTGAGACATAACACGGAAGTCCATTGCCGACCTAATCTCGGCTAAAGGCGTAAAATACCAGAATCTAATTCTATAGTTGTTCTCAGTGTCTAAAGTTGAGTTATAAGACTTATTTCAGAATATTGTACATGTACAGAGCGGTGGACGGGTCACTTCGAGGGGAAGTCCAAGTCTGAGTTTTTCAAATGGAGCTCAGGTAAAACAAATTGTGTCCTCTATTTTATTGAGACCACAACGAAGGAAGCTAAGATGTTCATATTCGTAATCAGTGTCAAATTCTCTACAAGATAAGCTACTTCTCATCTGGTTCCTATGGGGGACACTCAAATATGTTTCCTCGTATGTTTAGCTCAGAAGCTTCACTCATACGAAAACTCTTAATTTGAGCAAACTTCTACATGAAAGTAATCTTATTACTTCCTTTCCTAGTTCTAAGCTCTGCCGAAGTTGAAGGTAAATATGCACTTTGTATGAGTAACAAAAGCAAACAAAGCCAAAACGTTTCGTAAAGAGAAAAAGAGATTTTATTGGAATATTACTTCTCGAACAAAGTTTTGGATTACTATTGATTTGGGTTACAGTCTGAAATCACCAGAATCGATGTTTTCTCCTCTAGGTGTCAGAATTATAAGTAACAAGTTGAAAATGAACCTAATGAGAAGTGAAATTTTTCTGACAAGAATTTCCAAAAACTTGTAAGTGTAAAATTATTTGATTTTCTACTATTTTACTACTTTCATTGCTACTCTTGAATTTATTCAGTATCTATCGGACGCATGTTAAAAAACTTTCTGAGACAAATTACGTGAGCAGATAGACAAAACAATTTATCAAATTTTTATCGTTCGTGAAAATCTTTGAAGTTCGATGAGTACATTGTTCTGTATCTCTGTAATATAATGAAGTAAAATTTCACCTGTCGAACTTAAAAACGGTCTTCATATCTATCAATTTGCTTTACATATGATGTTTTTCTCTTAAGAACGTGTTACGAGTAAAGATTCTCTCATTTAATACACCTTGAATTGATCTGCAAATCTGTTCCTTTTTTATAACTCTTTAGTGAAAATAAAGTTCCTTAATTGTTAATAAAACTTGTCTTACTACTTTTTCCTATTGAGTATAATATTTTTAGTTAAAACATGAAGAGAACTCAGAGATAACATAAAAAAAAGACTTAAGTTATATTAAATATTTTGATGTGCATGCACACGAAAGAACGTATGATTAACTAAACCATTTGTCAATAATACTATTGTGAAGTTATTTACAACCAAAGAAAAAAGTTGTGATAAATATCACAATAGATGAATAAATCATTTCAACGTTCTCATAGATACAATGCATTAAAAATCACTAAAAAAAAGGAAACAAGCAACATTTATTGATACTAGAACGAATGAATTTTATATTATCATTAATATTATTATTATTATGGTAGAACGGTGTACATCTATCAAATCGTTGAAAGGAGGTATCTTATATACTACTCTTAAATATTCAGAGTAGAAAATTGAATTTATTAACATAACATGTCTCTCTTTTTATCAACAAATTTTCAATCTTAGATAATTTCCTTCTTGAAATACGCATTAGGTTCACTCATCAATGTAACGTTAGTCAGAGGTTTGAGAGATATATAGCTCAAATTGAATATAATGTGTAAACGTTCTGTTGAATTTTTTTCGTATTCATTGTTATATATACCTTTTTACGACATTCTGTATGTTAGGTTTTGTTTCATCAAATTTTTGATAAGATTAAAGTTCTATTGTGTCAGGTATGCCAAATATTGATAAAAAGTCGATATTTAGATGAGCATGTGAAGAGCGCCTACAATATCTGCTCTCATAATCCATATTGTTTTCATAATACAGGAAATTTCTGAAGTTTTTTGAAAACATTTTCTCTAAATGTCGTTAAAATATAAAGTTTGAGAAATTTGTTCATTTCAGTGATTTTTGAGTGAATAATTTGATTCCATTGATGCTAGTCTTGAAAACTTGAAGCGAATTTTTGGTACTTCTAATTGCTATTGCTCACCAAAACTCAATAACGTAGATATTCAAAAATTGAACACTGTCAGCCTCTATGATTTAAAGCCTTAACATTCGTATTTCATCTAAACAGACTTATCTAATGTAATGTAACTAAATTTATGGGGATATTCTTGTCCTTTTGATAGTTATGCAGAATATGTTTTTATTCTTTTTTAAATTTTTACCACTATCGATGAATAAAAAAAACCACACAAATACACACAAAAATGGTAAGTATTTTGCATAACATGTTACACATAAGCAAATATGAATAGATCTTAGAAAAAGGTAAATGGTTAGGATATAATGTTTTCTTCAACGTTTTAAACTACTGCTATAATGTGGTAAAATAATCGCTGATTTATGTTGTGTGAAATAAATCTAGATAATAATTTGGATGTCGTGTTTATATACACGCAAATATATAAAAATATGTTCAATTATCGACGATGGAAACAAACAAAAAAAAAACAAGAGAATAAGTATAATGAGTAAAGGAAACGAAGTTTTAAAATGTTTTCTCACCGGGCTGAGCTAGAGATTTTAGAAAATGAAAGCAAAATGCAAACAACTACTATTATACAATTGAGAAGAAAAAAGACGTTTATCAACTTCATTTGAGACTACAAGACACACAATAGCTTATACAGCGTGTTTAATGATAGAACAAAAACACTGAGCAGTGTACATAAAAATGGCACAAACAGAGAGAGAACAACACACGCTTCTCTCTGGTGAAATGTATGGACTTCTTGAAAATATTTCATGTTCCACTATTTATTCCTCTCCCCTATCTAACAGAATTTACAACAGTATACAAGAAGAAAAAAATCTCAGGTTTTTATGTTTGATTAGAAAGTAAGTACACAGTGAAGAAAAAAAATAAGTTAAAATAAAGAGAAACTATGTTTATCAGCATTGTTTGGTTACTTTTATAAGAGAAGAAAGATTTGAGAAATATTCATATGTCACGATTTATGAATAAAATAAAAATCGAGACATTTATCTTTTCCGTTATCTTTGTTGTAACATATTATTTGTCTATCGTCCAATAAAATAGAAATAATGCGTTGATTATAAGTTAAGGATGGTTATTTATTCACTATTCACTTTCCGCCGGCATGTTGGGCATGTATCGTTTTCCTAAAAATACAAGTAAATGGTGTGAGTTAATTAGGTTCTAACATAATCATCACGAACCACGTTCGTTTATTCATATCTTGACTCATGCATATATGATGAGCTGATGCATGACCATGTGAAAGCGGAAATGTGATCGTTCATTGTTCATCAGCAAACAGTTAGTTTTTATACCCCCTTTTGAATTTTTACTCCAAATGTCTCTTCATATATATTAAACAAAATTCTACAGTTTAAAAAATGCTACCGTCGTCCTACTTCCATCATAAGCTTTCATCAATTACATTAGCAAAAATTAGACTTATTGCAGTCCTAAAATAAGCTGAACGCTTCATGTTGACGTTAGACTGGTCTCATCAGACTCAGTTATGCCACTTTTTGACTAAATCAAATGACGACTGATATGTCAAATTCTTCCGATGGAGACATCAAATATTAAAAGATGGCGAAAGCGTTGAGTAGCATTGCTATCTGACCTTTTAATACATGCAGCTATATTATATTTATTTTATCTTATATTATTTTATAGTAAACTTATAAATAAATAATGTAACTGCGAGACATCGCCGAATGTTATTGCTGATGATTCCCCTCTAGTAAAGTCGTTTCTTTTGTATTCGCTTTTTTAGCCAGTGTTTCTAATTGCTACTACTTATGAGAGCACTCCGTATTCAGGACAGTCGGCACTTTGTTTTAGCCATACAAGCAGAAACTTCTCTTGTGTGGATCGGACCGTTTACTCATTAAGGAAAGGGTGTTTTTCAAATGAGAATACTTAGAACCTGTAAGATGCTTTATACCTCACCAACTTACGTTTATCAAACTATCAGAATTTAATAAGTTTATTTGTTTCAAATAGACTGTCCGTAAAATAGATCCAAATATATTGTGCATAAGCAGTCGTTTTCAGCCGACTAAAGTATTGGATTTGGATACTTTGAAACTGAAGTTAAAAAGTCTTTTGGTTCATTCAAATACTTATTTTCAAAATATTATTTAAAAAAGATAAAATTTTAAAAGAAAAAAATGAATTGTTTATCGGTTTTAGGATGCACCAATTAAATAGGGAAAATCAAAGCCAACAAAATCAACAAAAATAGACCCATGTTCAAGAAATTCTTTTTACAGCAGATGTCAAAATATTCATGTTAAAAGACGAAACAATTGCAAATCAATGATTTCTTTTCAAAAAAGAATATGAAAATTAGGACTTAAAGATTTTTCTTTCATTGAATAAATGGTGATACCACATTTAAATAGAACCTACTAGCAGCGCCCTCGCACACTAAAATTATTCCATCTTCGCACTAGACATTTTACCATACAATATTAGTAACTCATATTGATGAATTAGAAATACGCTGATAATAATATGTTCATTTTTGACAGGAAATGAGAATATACAAAAATCAACTTTAAACAATAAAATTGCTGCAAGATATCGGCAGTGGAAAGGGAACTAAACGATCTTTCTGCAAACTGAAATAGCATAGATTATTTGTGTTTGTGTTTCAATCAAAACAACAACTGGTCTGGCTCTAAGACTTTCTCATAGAAGCCGTAAATTTTTGTAGTAATGTTAAACTTTGCTTCGAAGTTTAGAGTCCTACAGATACCTTAGTACAAACAAGAAACTTACACTAAGCCATCTCGATACACAATTCAAATGAAACATATGAGAACAACGTAATTTGTTAATTGTTTCACCATCATCGAATTCTGTTAAACACACGGGACATTTCTCTTTTTCATTATCATTTCTCAGTGATGTTGGTATTTTATTAACAAAAACAATTTTTGGTAATGAATCAATTTCCGTTTGAGTAAGACGTGTGGGTAAGTTTAATATACGACTCAAACGTATCATTCCCTGAAATAGAACAAAGAAATGAAGTTGTCTGTTCTTGGCTAATATCAAAGATCGTACTTCAATTCCGTCGAAATTATTCGATCCAATTCGACTATAGATTAATCCAAATACCAGTTGATCAAAATTATTTACAGCGCCTTCTAACGACTGAATAGAATCAATAACGATTTCAATCGCCTACAAATTGAAATAATATATACACAAAAAAAGTAAATAATCGCATTAATTTACTCACTCGATTCAATCTGACACGTGCAATACTACTATCATAATTACTAGTTTCATTTGTTGGTGATGTTGCGTCATTATTTCTTGTTCTAAATAAACGCATTAACAATGTACAATACTACAAATTTTGTAACATTAGTACTCACCTTGTGGTTGCATTCGTCGATGATGATGTTATTCGAGATCTTGTGGTTGTTGTTCTTGGTAATTCATCATTATTTGATACAATAATTGAAGAATTATCAGCATTTATCGATGACGGCACCGGTAGGGTCTCGTCATTGTCTGAATCATTTAAATAAATAAAACGATATTGTCGTGTTGCTGGACGTGATATAGTAGGAAGGGCAAGTGGTACAGTTGTTGTTGTTCTACTTCGTTCAGATTCGTGAGGACTAGGAATCTGTGATAAATCAGGGTCTAATGCCATCGTCATAGGCTCAATAGTAGAACTCACCGGAAGTGACTGTAGAGCAGAAGCTGAACTATTCGTGGACGGATTTTCTTCACGTGTTCTCGTCACGTTTGTACGTGTAGTTGCCGACGGTCGCGCTCTTAGGGCTACAGAGGATGGTCTAATCGGCGGCGCTTGTACTTGCTGTTGTTGACATTGAGTACGAGGACGAAGATTATACCGTGTTCGATTTGAATCATTAATAGGTGGCAATAGCTGATCCGAATTTAAATGCTGTGCATGATTATCAGCTCCTCTAAGTGTCGTTGTTGTTGTTGTTGTTATTGAGCTTGACGTTGTCAGATGATTAACAATCGCATTTTGATTTTGTCTTCTTCGAGACGTCAATCGTTGTCGTGGATCTGGTGTTGACGAGCGAGTTACTGTTTGGGAACGATTACGAAAACGATATTGTGAAACTGGACGACTAGGATTTCGCGATGCTACAGTGGAAACACCAGCATTTCTTTGTCGTTTGGTAACAGCGGGGAGATTTGATGTCGGTGATAGACTTTGTCCATCACTTTCATTAGTATGTGTCGATCGAGTTCGTTTTCGACGTGTATTTTCCGTTGTTGTTGTGGTTGTAGTTGACGCTAAAGAGTTGTTATTGTTCTGTCGCAAAACGTTGCGTTGCATCATTTCAAGGAAAATAGAAACGTTTTACTTAGATCTGAAAGAAAAGTTTGTTACCAAAAATCAAGTGTGGATCTGAACTGTTAGTATGGCAGCTTTTATCACGTGCAACTATTACGACTTGGTTTTAATTTTTAATCTAGCATTCAGCAACAGAAAATATCATAACCGAAAGTATTAGAAAGTAAGAATAGCAAAAAATTCCGGTACAGTCAGTCAACTTTTTTCGTCCGCGTTGGCTTTTACTGAATGGATGACATTGAAGAGACTTACATAAAAATAAGAAACTGAAGTTCGAAACACCTTGAGCTTACGGATCATATTATCAAAAATGCTAAATTCGTCAAAGTTAAGACTTCTTACAGTAATGTGTCGTTCAATAATATTGACTCTTGGGATTCTTTCCTTCATGTCTAAAGTCAATGTTCGCCATAAGTTTATTTTAAATGAACCTAGGTCTCTAGTCAACACTCTAGAAAACATTCAAGTGCTTTATTGTGGTACTTGTAGTCGGGAGTATTTCTGATGCATGAGTACTCGCCAAAGCACTTGAGTGGTTGATTTAAATTTTTTTCAAAACAGCAGTTGTCAAAAAAATAATGTCGACATTTACGCTGCTCGAAAGTGAAGTGAAAAACAATATGACACAATTAAACATTACTTGAGTTTTTCGAGTGCTTATCCGGCTATAAGCGATGAGCTCATACAGACGAAGTGAATAGTGTGACAAATGTAAAATAACGGTAATTTTTTTCTGTTTTTCTTTTTCTTCATATAAAAGAAAAAATACATTATGAAAAAACTACTTATTTAACTGGAAAAAGAAAGCGATTTTTTCCAGTATGTGAACAGCCAACTTAAAAAGGCAGATAGAGCATAATTAAATAAAATTAATTAACCTATTCATACAAAATCTTTTATAGTTAGCCTTGCCGAAATTGAGAAAACTGTAAACGACGATGCAAGGAATCGTTTCATCAACATTTTTAGCTAACAGTAGCGTCTCTAACTGTAACGCAGTACCTTTAACGTAAGAGTCGACTAACCCTAGTCAAGGGTTGACTTCATTCTTTGTATTTCATAAAAAGTAAAGTCCTAAGTATCAACTTAAGTTTAACTTCACTTCATGCAACATGAACCTGAGTTAAAATATCAACTTAGAACATTCTTGGAGTTGTCCTAAATCAATGCTCAGAAACGACACATTAAAACAAAGTGAGCACTGACTTAAGTCAGTGGTTAAGTTTACGAACTCAAGAATGTTAATGGGAGATGATCTGCAGATTATCAGAACTGTAGGTGAAAATTCCTTTTCAAATGGAATAACGAGAGCGCCGGATGTGAATAAACCGCTACATACCACAAAAAACGTACTCGAATATATATAGCTCACTGTGCGGTACTGTTTTTCGTGCTTGAAAAAACGATAATCGTAAATCTCTGTAACACTTAACATCTTTGATCGTGAACCTTGTCATTATGGAACTATCGACAGAGAAAGAGAATAGACGTCTCAACAAAATATCATTCTCATTGGTGAAATATGTCAGCAATACATTCATGGAGCAAAATAATCTATAGTGTCTACGATGTTTTTAACACAAAACAGCTCCGGAATCAATGTTGATGCTACTTAGTTCCTCCATTTCGTTTTTAAAGTCACTGCGCTTTATTTGAACACTATCGGTATACGGCGTCCCACTATGATATGTGTCGCTAACTATGTTTTCTCTGTCAAAAGAACGGTCAAGAGTTACCTACATCTAGATATTGATGGTGTCGACGTCGTTTTCAGTTTAGCTTCTCTTGATACGAAAAAACAGAAGCGAACAAAAGGGCGAGACTTTAACATTTATCACAAACGTCTAGTGTGTAGACTGATGAAAAATCGAAAGTCTGTTATTTCCTGCGCTTCTATTGTGTTAGAATGAAAGCTTCAGAAAGCTTCAATCGTAGATTAGCACTTTTTGCATCGTAATCAAGATATTCATAAAAATCGTATATAATAGTAAATATCTCAGTACGGTAGCAAGATCGTAGAAAAAGAAGATCTGTTGGAAGACCCGATATGGCAGCAAGAAACTATTGATAGCATAATCAATCAGCATAATAAATTATTTATAGAAAATCCTCAGCGATTTTTCCCTTTACAGAAAATCGAATTTATGTAAATTTAAGTCGATTTTCTATGAACTATAAAATCCCCAGCGACCCGCCAAGGAATTTTCAGTTTATAGAAAATCAAAAAGGAATTTCTACTTTCTTGAAAATTATTTATGGAAATTCAACGGCGATTTTCTAACAAACTGGAAAAGCAAGGTGGAATTCCATATTCTTGGAAATTATTTATGGAAATTCCAGGACGATTTTTTAGATTGTTGGAAATTCGATTTTCTGTAAACTGGAAAATCCTTGAGAAATTCCCATAGGTACTCTTTGAAATTCGGCGAGCCTTTTCCATAAATAATTTCCAACCTTACAGTATAGAGGTTACGTTTGATTATCTGATATCTGTTTCGTCCAGCAGGCTCTTCCTGCCTAATTCCACGAAATGCCAGCCGCAAGAAGTCCATTACAACTCTACAAATCAGAAGATTCTGATCTGCTCAATTTGTAGTGCTCATCAAGGTACCGATTTCACTAAAGTATTCACAATTATCAAACACATTTCAGCTGAGTTTTCAAGATTTTGTTGAAGGAAAGGTTGAATTTTGCCTTTAATTCAGAAAACAAGTTTTTTAAAATTCAGATGAAACGTGTTTGATAATTGTGAAAACTTTAGTGAAATCGGTACCTTGATGAGCACTACAAATTGAGCAGATCAGAATCTTTTGATTTGTAGAGTTGTATCTACATCATCAGAAGATTCTGATCTACATCATTTGCATTATCTAGCAGTAACTTGTGTTTTCTAGCATATACATAGAGAGGCTCACACTTACGATCAGGGGCATATGATGATGTTTCGCAACACATTGTAATAGTTCTGGCCAACGACTATCTGCTGCCGAAAAACTACAAAGTTATTTAGGAACGCCTAGCTGCCTTGCCATTACGAATAATTCTACTAACGTGCTAAACCAGTATTGTGGCTCGAACGTTTTGTAAATGCCTGAAAATCAGGTCTTTTTTGAGCAAATTCGAAAGATTATCCTTGTTGATAAGATTTCTCGCTGTTATTTGTGATTTCAGACAACTTTCTCTCAACTGTAGAAAGCTTGTTGATTCCTGAGCTAGCTTGTTGAATAACTACTAAATACTCGAAATCTATACTGAAAAATAATTTTCATCAAAAACACATCTGTACTACCCCTCAGTTCTTTTTTCCAAACGTTTTACCCGTGGTGCCCCAGGATGTGTGTTTGATGAAAAATATTTTTCTATAAAACAGATGTCATTTGACTCAAGGATGAAGAAAAGTCTAAAAAAAGTATAAAGGTACTGTTAAAGCTCGTGTTTCGACGGTTCTAATGGAGTACGATACTTGGCTTTATCCCTCTATACAAAAAAACTACTATCGCATTTCAAAATACTACAGTGTTGGATATGATGGAAGTTATAGCAGAATGTATGATATGATAATGAATCAGAGACGATCAGAGATAACCTAGAAAGAATGTCTGACTCAAAAGAGAAAACACAGTGTGGAACAGAGATGTAACCGGGACCGGCGACCGATCGGTCTAGCCAGAAATTTTTGACTGGCCGGTATAGAAAAAAAACGTTTTTTTGTCTGAAAAATCAGTACTTTGTCGAAAACGAATTTGCTGAGCTAAGTAAGACAAAGCTTTTCATATTTCAGATTAAGAAAGTTAGTTTGGTATCTCTTTTTTGTCAACAGTCTTTGAGAGCAGGGCTGGTAATCTCTACTATGTGAATATTCCGTTCGTTTTTCTTTTTTTTAATGTTTGTTGCACTATTATCGGCGCTAAAATACAAGGCCGGTGATTATTTTTTGAATAACTCAAGAGGAAGAAAAGATAGAGACTTGCGGTTTTCATCGTTCGCTAGCCAAGATCTGAGGCTATGTTTTCATAAGCAAAAACGAGTTTGGGGTGAGTTTGGTTCTCTTCAACTATATTCTAATATCACCATCTTTTGAACGTCATCGTCAATTAATTGATCATAATGTTCTCCAGCTGCTGTCATTTCCTTTTTTCCGTTTTCTTTTGCTCTTCTTCGTCTTTAATTAATTAATTACTTTAATTACTTTAATTAATTTAATTAATTTAATCAATGGATTTAATTTAATTATAATGAATGAATCACAATGATGATGATGAAAAGATAGAAGAATTTATTTTTATATTTTTTATTTTTCAATACAATAATATAATAGTGGTGGTAATTCCGGTTGGTGAGAGAGCACAGTAATGAACTTTCTTGAACTTGAAGTTGAACTTTATTTACCAAAAATGGAAGGACATGAAAAAAATAGCTAAAAAGCTAGTCAATAGAAGTATAATGTAACCCTATTGAATCCTGCCCTGTCTAACGCAAAGTCAATCAACAAAGAAAAAAAAACAAAAAACACACAGATATAAAAGCTGGAAAACAGAAAAATGATGAACACAGACACAGTAAAGTACAATCAATTAACAGTATGTTCTAAATGTTGATACAGTAGTTTTTTAAATAGTTTTAAAGATTGACAGTTCACTGAAGGTATATCTGACCTTGGACAGTTCATAGTAAAATTTGATCTGGAAAAATTTCCAAGAGTTATCTTAACATTACGGATCAAAAAGTAGGTGTCCGTGCATCCCAGATTTCGTCTGCAATTCTAATGATACAGACTTCGGGATGGTGTCAGAAAATGTTTCAACTGCCCAAACGAAAATATATGACCAGCCAACCGCCCGGCTGGCCCGGCCCGGTCAGAAATTTTTCGACCGTTTACCGGGCCGGTCGAGAAAATCTTAACCGGTTACATCTATGGTGTGAAAAGAAAGAAAGACTAGATGTCAACTATCCTACGGGCAGATTGGAAATCCGACCGAGTGAAACGTATCTTAAAAACACTTTAGACACCGCTTGAATCTCTTAAATACGATTAGAACACTGCAGTGCTCTAGTAGTAAATATATGATGCATTCTATCAGTAATAATGTTTCAGACTATAAATGTATCAAACTATACAGAAGTATAGACTG
The DNA here is from genome assembly GCA_905250885.1 of Didymodactylos carnosus. Lineage (NCBI taxonomy): Eukaryota > Metazoa > Rotifera > Eurotatoria > Philodinida > Philodinidae > Didymodactylos > Didymodactylos carnosus. The sequence continues at coordinate 4,399 of CAJNOQ010004724.1, read as the reverse complement.
ATAAGTAGCTCGTGACTACTTAAGAGTCAATTTCTGATAGTTTCGGACAGGTTAGCCCGTAACTTTCTGTGATTTAATTTCCGAATTAGGCGATTTTCCGAATGTTAGGCATATTATTAATAAGAAACCTGAAAGGATGGGCTTTGTCGGATCTTTCCTTTAAAAGTTACAACCATAATAAAGAATCGTTCTCTTTTGGGGTCTCAGGTAGAACCTATTAGAAAAAGTTTTACTTTTCAACAGTCATATGTCCATTGAACCATCTTCTCATATGGATCGATAGAGAAGAGAGTGCGCTATCCGACTATGACTATTAGAATGCTTCAGCTCTTAATTTAGAAGCAATAGGTAAAAGCATCGCTCCGACAAAAATACAGAAGTTTTTCTGCGTGCAGCAACAGTAGGAATCTAAACCAAGTATATGGTAATAATCTTCAATTTTCACTCTATTAAAAATCGTTTTCAGAAGTAAAGACAAATTTAAAATGTTTAAAAGAAACCACTTCAAATGTTTTTCAGTACCTTTTTGGCTACCTTTTTGAGCCGTTATTGTAGTTCTTTCAGTTAGTATTTATTTTTAAATAGAATAATTAACAAATTCATGATCTACGAATAAAACTACGTTAGATCATATAAGTTTACTAATTATAATCCGTAAGTGTATTGATCAGCACCTAGAGAAGTTGCTAGAATCTTCAGTACTGAAAAGGCTTAATCCATATGATACCCACCCCTTCGACTTTTGGCGCTAACAATAAGACACAGATCATCTGCAGCAGTTTTGTATGCTGAATTCACGGCATCCCACAGGTCTCTATGCCACTAGGAAAAAAAGTTATGCGCAAACTACTCTCCCAGCGGAAATGAGCATTTTTCGCTGTTTTCAAGCATATTTCATCTAACCCAGGTCAAACAAATAGTATACGATCGTATCTGAATCAGACAAAATCGCACCAAATCGTATAAAAATCATCTGTCTAAAAAATAGCCTGAATCGTGATATTTGATTTTTCTCTGGATCGTATAATACGATCGTAGTAGATCAACATCGAAATTTTAGTAGGTTTGTAGAGGAAGACTTCTTCTATGTAGTGATGTATTTTTATTTTTAAGTTAAATATTGCGCATTATAGGGTAAAGTGTCCTCTACAAAATAAGACCACTCCCAGGTCTACAAGGTCTTTCGTTGAGGAGATACGAATTTTTTTAAAGTTTGTTACTATACTCTGAAAAAATCCTAGTTTTTTACTTTCGAAACTTTTTTCTCTTTCATTTAGTACTTGATATGGTTTTGAAACAGTTAGTCTGGTAGAGTAAAGATTTTTCTGTAAAATGAGATGTCTCCCAGCTCTTCACCGTGTTTTCTGATAGAGTTATCATCATTTTGGACGTTATATCACAAATGTGACTTTTTCAAAGACTTCTAGCAAAATGATGATAATTTTGCATATGTCTCGATTCAACAAAAGAAGCCCTTACTAACACAATGAACGTATTTGGTTTAGAATTATATAAAGAAAAATTAGCTACAATTGACAACGTTGTTCCAACAGTTCCACTAACATCATAATGTACACGTCGTGGCGGACAACATACCACAAAAAATTATCAAAATATTGACATAAATATTGATAAATTAATTAAACATGAATATTTATTTCTGGATAAATTTATGGAATCAATCAAAGATCGTCTTAATCAAAATTGTTGAATGTTTGTTGATAATATTACTTATTTTTCTAATCCACAAGAACGTGATGATAATAAAATAATTGATAATGAATTGTTGCTGTTCTATTGTAACTCAATAAATTTCAAACATACCGATACAAATAAATCAACGTACGAAAAAACAGAAAATGCAATTTTAAAAATTTATTACAAAAACAATTACCACAATTTCATTCAACAATTGGTTTACTCGAAATTACACAATGTTGTCAGAAATTTTTTCCGTTTTTGAACGACTCTAACGAAAACTAGAAGTACCAGAATTCTATCGTACGAAGAAAAATTAGTGTTTTGTACACAACGCGATGTCCTCTACAACCTGGACAGGCCAAAAGAACTTTTGTCAAAAAAGGTTTTTCGGTATGGAAAACTGATCCACTCCGTCTCAAGTGGAGATTCGGAATAACAAAGGCATATACGCATTCTTAGAAAATCATACATTATTTTCAACTAACTAAATAAAAGTATAGCTGGCAAATAGTGGATGGGATAATCTTAGTCTGAAGTGCTCGAATCCAGATCTGAAATATGGTATCTATTTAAGCTGATATTGGCGACTTTTCAGAACAAGCGTTGTAAAGTTCAGAGCCTTGGAAGACCTAAGAGAAAAAATGCATTATTTCGTAATGGAAGATTAATATTAGGAGGAAAGTCCGCTTTTAAAAAACTAACAAAATATTTTGCTTTTTGACTAATACTCTCTTAGTTTTCTTTCTCTAAAAAGTCTTATTCTTCATTTTGCGGGCAAAATTCAACAGAAATATTTGTGGGCAAATCATTTTGTCATTAACAGGATTGTGAAGGGAATTCTCGACCTTTCTACGGATCATCTCTTAATGGATTAAACTGTTCCAGGGCGACTTCGTCCGAAATGACAGTGAGGATCTGGGATTATTTGGTTTCTGGGCGTGTCAAGATTCTGCTGGTGTATGTGTTGGTTTTTCTTGTTGGATCGCTTACGTATCTCATTTGTCTTACTCAATGTGAGCCCATGGGTCGCCAGACCAGCATTAGCACGTGTAAACACTACCCTCCTAGAAGAAGCCGATTGCACCGCTGAGCCTAATTGGATTTACGATGTGCATCAATAGACGAGCACAAGAGTCCCGCTCACAAGGTTCTCAGGAGCTGTACCTTGAGGAGATTTTCTCGGTGATTCAGAGCACCAACCAGTACTTTGTTGAATTCGGCTTCAATGAACGTGGTTACAACACTGGCGGGTCGGGTGCTAACGCTAGAAGTTTGTACGAAAATGGCTGGCGTGGTCTTTTGCTAGAGGGTGACATGGAAAACAAAACGATCAACTTAAAGAAGCACTACCTCTTTGCGACCAATATCGTATCCATTTTCGCAGCAATAAAGTTCTGAAAGACTTGGACTATCTCTCATGCGACATGGACTCGCACGATCTGTGGGTGTTTCGTGCAATCTTGCAAGGTGGCCAGCGTTCGAGAGTGATCACTACGGAGTACAACATGAATTACCCTATCACGGATGCCTTGACTCTACTTGATCCAACGCTCATTGGTCGAGGTTCAGTTCCTGCCAATTTCACGCACAGATTTCAAGAGTGCATATATGGTGCATCGGCGGGTGCATTGCGCCTGGTAGCCGAATCGCACGGGTACACCATGGTTGGACGAGTAAGAGATCTAAATCTCTTCTGGATACAAAATGATTTACTACGGAAGTGCTTCCGTATGCCTCCGTTTGAGTGATTTTTTCGCAACATATCTATCGGACAGCTCCAACACAAGGCCCAATCGTCGATCGACGCGCTTTCACAAATTGTAGACTACAAAACTTATGTTCTCACCCTGGATATTGAAGTCAGTAATAAAGTGGCTCGCACTATTCTTAAAAAAAGAAATTTACCATGCTTTGCGGTTGTGAAAAATCTCTTATGACAATTTTTGTTTTAACACTAGAATGCCCAGAAATCTTCATGATCTAGAACGCCCAAAGCGGTCATTTTGACCATTGCTGTTTTTTTTCTAAAATTTTATAATTAAAAATGGTTCTGAGTTAAAAAATGAATTAAAAACTGTGCAAAAAATAATTTTTGTGGGACAAATTAAAAGTTACGACATAATTTATTTTTAAATAAATTGTATGCAGTTTGTTTTATTAGGGATAAAAATCAAAAAACGGTCAAAATGACACTACAGGCGTTCAAGTGTTAATCATTTTTCCTCTAACCTTAAGTTTTTTTCAGTAACTTCTAGTAGAATATAAAAAGTTTTGTGTTATCCAAAGCAAAACTTGCTCTTTACCAGCCCAAAACGTTCGCCATTTGGATCCGCCAAAATATATAACGGTTGATAAATGGTGGTGAAAAGTCTTAACCATGCAGAACACTGGCTAAAGTGATAAAATCTAAAATCCAGGGTGTGAGTTAGAATAAAAGCTACCACGATGCGTTTCAACCTCGCTCACAAGATCTCATCAGGTGGGTTTACTCTGCATTGAAAGGTTAATAGGTGCAAAACAGAGCACAGGAAAATGATCGGATGTTCCTTCACTAAGAACCTCTGTTTTGAAAGTTGAAGATAGATGTTGTCTACTCACTGCGACACTTTTAGGCTTATAAACCAAAGCTTTTGCAAGATATGAATTTTTTATGATTTAGACAGTTTTTAGTGAAAATTCACCATTGAAAACCTAAAAA
>CAJNOQ010004723.1:0-16853 GCA_905250885.1 Didymodactylos carnosus | reverse complement strand
TCTTATAACATATCTTTATTGCCACTGAAGAAAATTTAACTAATAAATTGAAACGTCTGGCTATTTTTATAAAAATTTACGAATAAAAAGCAATTTAATCATTATTTTATTAAAATATTTTTAAATATTAGTTCTATATTCGTATTCCCATATTCAGAAATGTTTAAATATAAGAAGACAGATAGTGACCTCAGACAGATCTTGTGAAATGATGAGCTTGAGAAGAGATTTTATTATTTTTTATCTTTGTGAGATTAGATTTCCGTTTATGTATCTAATAAAAACATTGAAATTCTACATCTGCTCATGTTAAAAAATCACTTTTGTTTCTCAATTTTTGCAAAACACTGCCAGAAATATCATTGATCGAAGATGTTTTTCAGCAGATTGAATATTCGAAGCAAGAACACACATATCTTCAGATACACCGAGAAATTCTGCATCTTTTATCACTAGAACCAAACTTTAACACTCATCTAACTGAATAAAAATTTGTTTTCAAAACTTTCTAATCCTTCAGTTGCGCAACGCTGTTTTTTATGGCTTCCACCATTTTCAATGCAGTAGAAAAACGCAAATATTTAGTTCAGAAGGAATATATGACTAAAATCTAGACAAAATCATCCATCTTTCGGAATACAAACGAAATTTTACCTGGCTGCGACTACGTAGCAGAGCTCCGTATGGACTGGACTGAGTCCATAGTCCTTTTTTGGGATTTCGTGGACTCGGACTGGACTGGACTCAAACTTTCAGGACTATGGACTGGTCTGGACTCGAAAAAAATTTGGATGGACTTGAATCGAGGAAAAATCGGTAAACGACAAGTTGTTTTTGTTTAATTAAAGGCGATTCTAGAATACTAACAGAGAAAGAAACGAAATAGAGAATATAAGTAAATTCTAAAGCTAGATAGAGACCTGCGATCTTTAGTATTCGATAGCCAAGACCTGTACGCATCTTTTCACAAACAAAAATGACTTTTGGAACAGATTCACAGACAGAATTTTGAGCAGATCTTTGGAAAACCAGTTTGGATCTCTGAGAACTGACATAGAAATAGGTCGATCTTTCTTCATAGATAGACAGTCCAAAGTGTCCTCTGCAAAATGGGAACTAAGCAAACTCTTAATTTTTTCTCTATTTTACTCTTATATACTCTCTATATATTCTATTTTACCTTCTCCAAACGACTTTTTACTTGCGAATAGTAAAAAACATTCTTGTATTTTGGAAGGTTTCTAGAAAACCTTTTCAAAAACCAAAGTATTTTCTGTTGGTTTTTAAAGCTTTTAGTGGATTGCAAAGTACTGAGCAGGTAAAATAGAGTATATCTTGATATTCTGGCATACTTTGGATGGATCTTGACTGGGTTATGAATTTTTTGATTTTACTTAAAAATAGGGATATTTCACCTGAACCACAAAAAACTAAGAGTTCGCTTAATTCCCATTTCGAACAAAACACGTTGGACTATCTGCGCATGAAAAAATATCGATAGGTTGCTGTTTTACTTTTGAGGGATATGAAGTGGTTTTCCAGAGATCCTTTGAAAACCGGATCTCTAAAATTTTTTCGAAACCTATTTTCGCTTATGAAAACATAGCTTAAAGTATTGGCTATCGAATGTTGAAAACCGCACATTAATATCTTAGGTCGTTCACAGGTCGTTCACGACTTATAAATAAACTTAATTTATGTCTGTTTAAACAGACATCGGGAATGAACGGGTTAAGCAAGCTAAGGTACAAGAAAATTGTGAGCGGACATTTAATGGTATTTTTTGAATTTCTCTCTTGCAAAGCAATTCTAATCGTTTCTATTTTTACTCAGTTGTCTACACCCCAAACTACACCTATGTTGAAAAAAGAACGGTTTTCTCATCATTAGTAGAGGCAAGGCATAGGGTAGGTGGGCAGCGAACAAAGTTCGGTCAAACGTCAGTCTCAGATAGTAATTTGTCTACTACTTTCGCACAAAGAAGAATTGAAACCTGAAATTTCCACTGATGTCTATCGTATATTCGTGCTTATGTATTGCCATCAACAAAATTAAAATTAAAATGCTTACAATATCTCTAGATTGTCCAGCTCATGACAGGACAATTTAAATGGAGTTTTCTGAACCACGCATTTGAAATTAACCGCTACAAAAACGAAGTAAGTAAAGAACAGATCATAATATAAATGAATAGAGACTACAAAACGAAGCATTAGCGATGGATATAGGCATGATACAGTAGAATATGTATAGAAGATTTGAAAGAGTTTCATTAAGTTTAGAGGGAGAGCGGCTTGGGGTCATCAGCTTCATTGAAACGGTATCAAATTCACCAGAATCACTCACATATTGTTCCAGAGAATCCACTTTGATTAGATTATTATTGTATGCCGGTACTGTTCCTAGGAGACTTCTGCGATTTCAAAAAATAATGCTTGTAGAGTGGTGGCCGTCGGTCGCGATACTACCGGATGATTAAGGTGCACAGTGTCGTTGGAAAAGCATACTTCGTGTATTAACATTTGTTGCTTATAGTTTAGTATTTGAAAAGTACTTAGACTATGATGATCATTTCCTATACAAAATTTTGTAGATGAGTCATTGCTGCCTGCGTTTGTTTTAGCCAGATTCGCCGTAAACTAGCATCGGAGCATGACTGAGTGGTTTCTGAATAGTTTCCTTTTGCTTTAACATATCATGACTGACATAAACGAAGACTGGTGATGACACACAGGACTGTAAAGAAGATGACAATTCATCATTTTCAGATGTAACCAAAGGTGTCAAATGGTTATGACAATATGACAGAACGACTGGGTGGTGGTGAATGTTTGTTATTAACAGCGGAAGATATATGCCAACTAAATCATTCAACTGCGCTTTTTTTCGTTAACTGTGCTTAAGTATTCCAGTCCAACAATATTAACCAGACATTTCAGCATATTTACTAGTCCGAAAATGCCGTAATTATAAAAAAATATACGATTGATCAGCAACGTCTTGTATTGCGTCGATAATTTTATTCCATTCGTAAAATACAAAAGACACAAATTGATATTACCGTAAGACGCACGTAAGTTTAAAGCACGGAACTAGCTGGTGATGCACAATGTGCAAGTTTTGATAGGCACGTATACATTTGCTTTTAGTTTCGCTCAATCCACTCAAAAAACACAATTTATTGGTTTTCGGATATTCTCTTTCCTATGGAATGCGTTTCGAAGGTACATGGAGGTTTTCTACAAAAGCCGAGGTTTTTGAGCGCTTGAAACCTCCAAAAAACTATTTTTTGTTCAGATTTTTTTCTTTTCGACTTTGAATTATGAACTGTATATTAGAAAAGAAAACCGGACACATTCGTCCTCAAACCTTCTCAAGAACTGGTTTTCTAGAAACCCTTTTTCCCAATAAGTCGCAGAACAGAACAATTTCGCTGTGCTTATTGGACATGTTTATTTTGAAAATTTAGCAATTACATTCAAACAGAAGTCAATCACTCTCTTTAGGTGCCCACCACCACCCTTTGACCGTTTGATGACGAAAGAGATTTGCGGCAAAGTCATTACAAATCAATCTTCGCAAGTACTATAGCGGTTTTGATTTACAATCTATTCAATGTGATGTTTCGGAATACTTTTATATTAAAATTACACTAAACTTAAAGGAGGGAAGGTAACCACCCCCGTTTTTTTTCATAACTTTGTAGAGCACATCAAGCTGTATATACCCTGAAGTGTTTTCGATGAACAGACTTGTAATTGCTGAGAAAAGGAATTTTTACGAGTTTCATACGATTTGGTCCTCTGTTAAAAAATTTATTAAAAATTCAAACTTGAAGCTGGAACTCTTATTGTCACGCAGTTCGACAGAGCACCTTAAGTGGCATATACCCACAAGTTATATTGAAAATTGAACCATCGGTGTCTGAGAAAATTAACGTTTTCCATTATAGTGCAGTTTGAGTCCTTAAAGTAATTTTTTGAAACTTATGCACGCATTTCAAAAACAACAAAGCATTTTGAAGAAAAATTTTCGCTGGCAGAGCTGTTCAGGATAGCCTTCTTCATAACCTAAGCGGAGCACTTTTTTCATTTTAGTGGAAAAATTTTGAAATAAATTACAAACAGAAAGTTTTTAGCTTTAAACTTGCTTAAAAGGGCGTGGGCCGATAAGGCCACTTTGCGTCCCCCAACAAAATACAATACATTATACATTTTCGGAATCAGCGTCGAATTCTGAACAAAACTGTTGCTTCACTTTTTCGAGATTCGAAAAAAAAGTTTTTTCGAAAAATTTTAGGGCAAGGGGGGACCAAGGGGAAGTCGGAAAATTTTTTTCTTCAAAAAAATTGGGGAAAAAGCTTTTCTGAACCAGAATTTTATCCTGATTACGAATCTGATGTTAAAAATTGTGAAATCGTAAGTTTTCATGGAGAAAAACGTCATCTATTGTACGCCTACAAAATTGGCTTTCAAAGATTAACGTGGGTCTGTAACCTTAGAGAAAAGTTTGTAGGCTTTGAAATACAATTATTTGGATTCACTGATGTGTCTGCCTTTGAAATTAGTGAATGTAGACACGATCCACTTTAATTATAACGGACTGGTTCCGCAAAATTTCAAAAAACATAGGAAAAATCACTCGTTCATCAAAAGTCGACTCTCTCAGTTTTTTCCCTGGTAGATGATCCGCTTGCCAACACACTCTCACATACTCAATTTTTCACGCTCTTTCCGCTGGTAGCAAAATAAAATAAAAAAAGGATGGCAATTTTTTAAAAAGCGCTCAATTTTTGCCGCTGATGTAAGAAAAACGGCACAAAAATGAATTTTTGAAGAATATCAAGCAATTAAACAAGTGTGTAGCGCACAAAACTGTGTTCATCTTCGTCGTCTTCATCGTCTTGATCATCTTCCTCGTTGTCTGAAGAATTTTCCAACTTTCCATTGGCATCTTTAAATAATTCAATGTATTTACTCGACGGTTGGTTAAGATAGTGCGCCGGATCATGTCTGGCCAGTGAAAGATACCATATTATACTAGCTACATGACTGCAGCAGCCTGTTGTACGGGCCCCATTAGGATATTTGCAGCATCAATCAGTCACAGAGTCTTTCGTATACCTTACTAAAATGTCATAATTTTTCCTATTACTATGTTTTGACTGAATATTCACTTTTAAGAGGCTTTTAGTATCGGTTGATACTTGAATTGCATATTCACCATCGTCACTAACGTGTTCCACGGCATAGCTTTTTGCCATTTTCACTTGAAAAACACCGTAGGTTAGTTTTTCTAACTCTTCTTTTGAAAACTTAGGAAAATCGACGGCTGCATCACTGGCTTTTAACTATGTCCAGATCAAGTTCGTGTGTTCGATCCCAGCTTCGTGCAAGGATTGATTTTGTGTTTTTGATAGTTTAAGTTTCAGAATGATATAATGGGAATTTATATTCTCGATTTCGTTCTGGTTCAAGATTAAAGCTTAAACCAACAAGAAAGACATTCTCTCAGATCTTGTATAACCTGAATGCTGTTTCATGAAAAAGTCTCGCTCAGTGCTCGGCGACGTCTCCTTTTGTACAGCGAAAAGTTCTCTATCTTTTTACATAAAAAGTTACTCGGTTCTGAGCAGATGCAAACAAGAAAAATTCGAAAATAAATTATTTTCTGTAAACGGAGGAGTGAAAAAGCTGGGTATTCTGAAATCCCTATCCCGATACTTTAAAATTATTTCGAGTTAACCACTGGACAGAACATCGCTCAAAACGCTTAAGCACTAGAGTTTATCAAAATCCGTTCGGCCCTTCATACTGTAAAAATTGAAAACTTCTCATGTTACAGACCTGCCAAGTAAAAAGACAAAGAAAAACAACTTTGCTAATTCCAAAGCCTCTGATTTAGGTTTAAGGTGAATAAAATTTCTCAAGTTTCCTTAAGCCCACGGTACTCCGAACTACTCTGAACCACTCCGGCACTCCACGAAGTGGTGAAGTACGCCTTTTCCCCCTTGCCAAAAGCTCCCAACCTGGTGGATCTCGTTAGTCTTTCAAAGAGTAGCCATGATGGTATTGGACGCGTACTCCACTAGTGTCAGAGAACTAGCACGTTTAGCTGCTCTTCGATACTCATCCCTCCTCTAAGCTATGCAGAACACCAAGATCAAAGGACTTCTACTCCACACATTTACGCAAGCTAGAGAACTTCATCCGCCTTCGTTCAAGAGTGGCGAAAACTCCTAGGATCGAGCAACTTTAAGATCTAGTTACCTTGCAGTAGACTAGAAGCATAGGTTGTGGGCTCTTCGGATCTTGTAGAAGTGTTGAGGTAGGAGGCTCTGTACACTAGTTTGTGGGATATGACTTTCAGCTTTGACGGTGCTATAATAAATATACTCATATCTTCGTCGATGCTACATCAGGATGTCGCGACTTTTCAGAACATAATTAGGTTCATGCCACTTTTCTTTCTCTTTGATATCATTTTGCTTTCTCTTTAAACAAGCCTACCGTCATCGCTGCTTATCATGGACGCTGTATAGTTTTTCTACTTATCAAAAAACGCAGTCAGATTCTAAAGGAGTTTCCAACTACGTAGTATGACTTTCTGACTTCCTTCTTTTCTTCACTTACTACGAAACTTCTCTTTACTAAAACCTCTCTACCAGGACGACTGTGACTGATTTTTACATAATGAGGTATATTTTGTTGAAATCCCAGTGTCACACCTGGGGATGTTCCCTCGTCAGAATAATTTGATAAACTGTTTCTGTTTGATAGCTAAAACATAAATACACAAAGCAATAGATCAGTTTTTAAAGTTAGCTTTCATTATTAAGAAAAATGCATTTTCCTACGAAGAAAATAGGTACTTCTTTGAACTTTCAACGTAAAATTGTATGCCAAAAATTAACAGATACGAACTTTAGCAGAAGTATTCATCACTTTTTAGATTTACATGTCTAGTTTTTGATACAAAAGAAACCCAAACTTCGTAGTTACTACCCAACCTGAGAAAAATAAACGTTACTCTTTCTTACTTCTGTTGCGATATCGATTACCTCATATAGACTGACATCGTTTTAAGGTATTCGTTTGTACTTTTATCGGTATGGCAGTCATCAAAATTTCTGCATTAAAATCATGTGACTGTTGATTCAGATGTGCGAAAATATTACGAAACAGAGTTCAGTAAGTTAAAGTCTCATCTCAAAGGACTTGATTTGACTCAAATTATTTTTGCTCAGTTAGTCTTGAAGAAGGTTTTTTGTAACAAGTTTTCTACTGTAATACCATCATCTTCCTGATGAAATTGACACAAGTGTCGTGTCAAACGTCCAATCTTACAAAATAAAAAAGCTTAAAGCTGTCCAAAATGTTTAGGCTATCAATTATTTAGAACTTCTGACCTGTAACCAGAGAATCTTGGATTCGATTGACTTTTGCTAAAGTTCGTATCTATTAATTTTTGGCATACAATTTTACGTTGAAAGTTCAAAGAAGTACCTATTTTCTTCGTAGGAAAATGCATTTTTCTTAATAATGAAAGCTAACTTTAAAAACTGATCTATTGCTTTGTGTATTTATATTTTGGCTATCAAACAGAAACAGTTTATCAAATTATTCTGACGAGGGAACATCCCCAGGTGTGACACTGGGATTTCAACAAAATATACCTCATTATGGATAATTTTGTAATGCCGATCGCGAATCAGATATCCGATATATTACCTTCGTCTAAAAAGCTACAAGAGGATATCAATGTGAAAGCTACCTTCATACGTAGGTTTATGCACTTTTTCAGAAAACTTCAGGCGGAGAAAAACTAGGGGCGCCAAAAATGAGACACTATTTTCTAGTTAAAATAAGTTACCCATGAAGACAAATGAATATGTTCATACCTGAACACCAGTTTAGTACAAAGATCTCAAAATAAAATGCACAGAAATGAGAAATGCATCAAAGGTTGATGTTTTTATAACAATTGCGAACATCCTCGATGTAAGATCGCTTTACTGTTAGTGACTCTCGAGATGTAGCAACGATCCGCTTGGTTCTGTTTGACGCACAGAGGATTGAGGCTCAGCCATTCCGCCTCATTCACAGAATATTAGATTGGCTCTAATAACGAACTGATCCTAGCGATAATATCTACGGATATACATTCTCTGAAAGTCCAAGCGTAAATGTTTTCTTCACATACGGCAAACGTCACCATATCGGTAATATTCACACGTGAACCATAAAACGGCAATCGCTCTCACTTTTATTTTGAGATCAAATGCCAGTTATATGTCGAACCTAGAATTCTGAGAAATACACGGGAAAACTTAGAGAAGTCAGAGATTGAAGCTGTTTTAGAAATAACTATCAAAATTTTTCTAAAGTTCAAAAAACCGTTAATTCCAATGACGAGTAGAGAATAATTAGAAAGTGTGTCACAAATGAAACTGCTGTCTACTCATTTTAACCTAGAAGCGAGTCTGAGGTGAATAATTCACCTTGATTGCATTATGTTCCCACAGAGAAAACCGGGTAAAACATGATGAAATCAGTGTCTTCACTACCTTAAGAAACAGATTCTTTTCAAAAGGGTTGTATGAAAAGTTTTTGTTTTTCATTCTTTTTCTATATAAAAATCACTACATAAGAATTCATCAAAATTTTTACGTATCTGTGTGGAAGTATTTGAACTCTTTTCCTCTCTTTTGACATGTGTTTGAGAAGTGTTTCCCACTCTTCTAGTTAAAGAATGGAAAACAGTAGTAACTATGAAAAGTAGATTTCGAGAACCTTTTAAAGCTTCTAGCAGTGCTCACAATGACTCTTGCACAGATGACTCTTCAATTCGAGAGTCATTTGAAAGTCAACTGGATTGTAACTAGTTGACTCTAAAGTTTTGAAGTCAACTAGTTCAGATTGAAATGTAGAAATATAAAATGTTTACTTGGTGATGGTAAGATTCCAGTGTGAACTTAAAGACAGATATTCATATTCATCATATCACCTTAATCACCAGTAATGAGCACAGCATTCTACTAAAAACTAGACATCTTTCTCGAAGGGCTAGACACCAAAAGGCAGGCAAAATATTTAATAAGAACTGAAATACACAAAAACGTTCTGCAAGTACTATCAAAAGAAACTATATACGACGCACAATTTATTTTGTGGGCCAAGAAAAGTTCACACTGGAATCTTTCCACCACCAAGTAAACATTTTATATTTCTACATTTCAATCTGAACTAGTTGACTTCAAACTTTTACATGCAACTAGTTACAAAGTAATTGAAAAAAATGAATTGTAAAATAATTCGAATTATATTCTAATTCTAAGGTACTGTGAGGTACTATAAGGTACTACAAGGGGGCAGATAGTACAAGGTGACAGACATCCTTAGCGACAACACGTCACAGACGTGACAGATACCCTTGGTAACGCAGAGTTTGTAGTAACAGCTTTTTTTTGTAGTTGTAGTTTCAATTTAGGTTTAAAGATATTGCCCTTCACGTTGTTGCTTCGTTAATTGTGAAGATGTTCCAATACGCCAAATATGTTTTCTTAGAATTACTGTCTTAATCTCGAAATGATAGAATTCTGGAAAAGCAAAATCTGTAATGTCATCTTTTATTTTCTTGAAGTTTTATTTACAGATATTTGTTTTTTCAATTTTTTTTCGAAACTGAAACACTATATCTTTTCCTAATTATCATTTGGTGTCGTGCGACACCTATTGAGAACTATTAAAAGCGAACTTTTTGCTTACGAAAAATAGAGGCTAATAAAATAGTGAAAGGGATTTGTTCGAAAATTATATAACGAATTTCTATATTTACAAATGGCTTTAGTGCAGAATAGGATATGTGTTTACTTTAGACGCCTTTAATCTCAAGTAGTGCTAAAAAATATGAAATGAAGACAGAATATTTTGAAAAGCTCTATATAATGTACAATCGATATAGAGATAATAATGACGGATATGTCAAGTTTGAATCCATTTAGCAGAATTTAAGATAAACAAGCAGTTACACTGAGAGAATTACTGATATTTTCTTGTGGGTCATTTTATAGTGAATATGCTCCTGGAATTTTCTTTCAAATTATGGAGTTTGCCAGTTTCGTATAAATTGCTAAATGTTTTAGGGAATTTTTCTTATTTGAAAGATTAGAGATATTCAGTATTATAAATATATAAGATATATGATATAAATCTCAAATCGATATATATATGTCGGCCTATATTTAGCTTCCGTAAAATTCTTCTAACGACTCGTTAGTCGAAAAGCCAGAAGTCGTACTATTTTTTTCATTGCTATACCTTGCTTTGTACAAGATAGTTTTTGAGCTTGATTAGGGAAGCCGTCAAAATTCGCATCGGTGAATTTATTCACCGGTAATTTGATTGGAAAGAAAAACTGAGAACAGAATTATTCAATATGCCTGAAAAAAAGAATATGGAACTATCGTATAACAGAACAAACATGTATTCTTTTCTGTACTATACTTGACTTGATGTTTTTTTATCACTAAATATCACTAATTAGCATTTAAAAAAGCAATTTTTTTGCAATAGGACAAACTGGAATATTGTTCGAAATATCGTTTAGCAGAAATATAATATAAATATATCAAGGGTATCTGTCACGTCTGTGATAAGCCGTTTCTAATGTGTCTGTCACGTCTGTGACGTGTTGTCGCTAAGGATGTCTGTCACCTTATAGCACCTTGTATTATCTGCCCCCTTGTCATAGGATGAGGAATTCTTCTGCGTAACGACTCCAAAATTCTCACTACTTTCACCGCCCATAACGAATCTAAACTGTTCGAGATGACATATATTTCATCCAGGTTCTTAGGTTCTTGGGTTCTTGCATGCCGAACACGAATCTAAACTTTTAGGTTCATACTCACGTTTTAGCTTCGTACGAACATTTAGATACAAGAACCTTTTCTCCTAGTATATTTTGTATCTAGGTTTTTAGGTTCTTGAGTTCTTGCATGTTGTAAACGAATCTAAAAATTTTACGTTCGCACTATGTTTTTACGTTCGTACGAACATTTAGATACAAGAATATTTTATATCTAGGTTCTTAGGTTTTTAGGTTGTTGGGTTCTTGCATGTTGTAAACGAATCTAAAAATCTTAGGTTCGTATGAACATTTAGATATACAAGAATCTTTTCTCCTAGAATATTTTATATCCAGGTTTTTAGGTTCTTGAGTTCTTGGATGCATGTTGTAAACGGATCTAAAAATCTTACGTTCGTACTCACGTTTTAGGTTCGTAGTACGTTTTTACGTGGCTACGAACATTTACATTCGTTCTCAGCATGGCAAGAACCGAAGAACGTTAGAAGCGAGATATAAAGTATGCTAGGAGAAAAGAAAGGATGAAGAATTCTTATTCGTGACGAATCTAAACGTTTAATAACTGAATAAATGATATTGCGTTGAATGAAAATGACGTCGGGTAAGGTTTATAATTTCTCGGTAGCTTTTCTGTCATGTCGACACAGTTTGCAGCAATGCTCCTGTTTGCGATTCCAGTGACCAACAGCTCCCTTTCGTTTTGTTATACTGTTTCCTCAGCTCGAAATATTATTATTAAGTTCGGCATACCTCATGCTGCTTTTAGAGTGATACTATTCTATATAGTAGTATTCGTCGTTGTTGCGGGCACTGTTATGTTAAAGGTGGCGTAGTTGGAGGTGGGGTGTGTGGGAAGATGATTGTGAGTGGCATTATGTACTATTTCAAGTGGAAAACAACCTATATGTAAGTAAGGTAGTCTGTTCCATTTATATTCCGCATATATTTAATGTTTGGAGGAGAACGTAGATTGGGACTATAGGACAATTTGCATAACATTCTCGTATGCTATTTCATATTGCTATTTTATTTAAAATATTCTAGGAGAAAAGGTTCTTGTATCTAAATGTTCGTAAGAACCTAAAAGTTTAGATTCGTTTTCAACATGCAAGAACCCAAGAAGCTAAGAATCTAGATATGGAATATACTAGAAGAAAAGGTTCTTGTATCTAGATATTCGTACGAATGTATGCGGGGGGATGCACGGATGGGGCGGCTGACAGTGAATGTGAGAACCTAAAAGTTTACATTGGGAAGAACCCAGGAACCTGAAGTTGTTTTGAAATTTTGGTTCCGGTTGTTTTTGGAGTCGTTACGAATAAGTATTCGTCACTTCATCTGTTCTCATCTTTCTTCGACTATTTGAAGAACATGGAAGATCAATGTGTAGCAATAGATTGTATAAAAAACACTTCATCTGACAATTACTCGCAAGGCGTTCCTTTATTCTTTTTTTATTAAGATAAATCTTCGACTTCGGAGTGCTTTCCTTCACTTGTAAGCAGATGAGGACAGTTACTCTTCTTCTATAGAAGATTTGATGAAAAGGTAACTTCGGATAACTTTTAAGGCTACATTCTCCCATTTGCCAAAGTCTTCTGCGTACTTTATGGACATAACTCTAACATAAATTAAAAGGGCCTTCGGAGAGCGAAAATTTCTTTCTGGATAGACACTAGAAAAGGTGAGAAGAAAAAGTATCTATACGAGAACAAAATAAGAAGTTGCTTCTATTCGATGGACACTATATAGTTTGAAAGAGAATGTATATCCTATACTGTATTCATCCTATATTCATTGTCTCTCACTCTTTCATCTTATGTCCTTTTCTAGTCTAGATAGTATATACACAAACAAAAAAAAGTAAAATAGACAGAATTTTGTTCTCTACATCGTGCCGTATGTATATACTTTTTAAAGTAGAATTGCAGCAAAAAGTTAACTCTTTGAAGGCAGCTGTCGACCGAAGTCGACAAATTTTCAGTCGAAAAAGTTTATTCAGCCCTGAAAGAGTTAAGTAATTCTCGGAGTAGGGGTAAGAGGTGAAAAAGCTAAATTCTTCTTAGGTTCTCTTAGACAAATAGTTAAACAAACTTTTCTTAATCGATTATGGGAATGAGAAAAAGCCTTCTTTCTAAGATTGCTCATGATATCTAAGAACTCTCTTCATGTGTGGACCCAATTAAGCATGTAACTGTGCGAGATTTTGAAATAAAAGTACATCAAAAAGCTGATATAATCGCAGATGTGAGCAGTCTTGGTGTAACCTCACACTGATAAGTTCTTACTTTTATTTAGAAATGAAATATTAACAAGTCGAATCAGATTTGTGAAATAAAATTCTGAAAGAACTTAGTCAACCTGAGGTTGGAATTTTCTTCACCAAAACCATCATACCTTAAATATAATGTACAAAAATCAGTATGAAGAAAGTTCAACTTTGTGACAAGCAGGGATACTCAAAAAGTTGGAGGAAGAGGAACTTATGAGTGCTACAGCTCGTAGATTTCCTGAAGTTAATTACATCATGTTCTCGAAGAAAAGTCCGAGTAAAACATATTGTAATCGACTGCCACTTACAAAACTTAAATCAATTAAAATTATTATTCTTAGAAGTGTTATATATACAAAAACAAAAATGTAAATATCTCGAATAGGTTGAGCAAAAACGTTTATATAGCGTTCAAATAGAGATTGACATTTGTTTCACATTCTGTTTTTCTATAGAAAAGGAAACAAAAAAGTAGACATTTTCTCCACCATTTTACTCTTCAAAAAATTTGCCTTTTGGCTCAGCACGCTCTGGATCTAACAAAGTACCTCAGTGTACTAAGTTTTCTGTGCAAAGATTTCAAAATAAAAATGTATTTTGCGACGAAGTTTTAATCACATGTATTGCATTAAGAAAGAGATGCGGTAAGAAGTTAGAATACTCTAAGATAGAAAAAATTTCTGCAGAAATAATCATTAAAATATTTGAAGTTCAAAAATAAATTCACTATTCACTCAAAAACATCAGAAAGAGTTTAAAACCTCAGAATGTAGAATATTTAAGCTATTCTACATCCTGTTTATAGGAAATAAATATTACAATACCCTTAGGTTTTCGAGAAAAAGGTTTCTGAAGAACCTATTAACAAGAATATGCTTTTCGATTTCATAATCACGTTTAGCGGACAATATTAATCATAACCTGAGGTTTTGAACTCGTTCTGATGTTTTTGCGTGAATAGTGAATTTATTCATATTATGTGAAAAGAGTCTGAAAAGCCAAATTTTCGTAAAACTGGTTTTTCGGTAGATTTTTAGAACGTTTTCGAAAAGCAAATATTGCCGCGAGGATCAGCATGGTCGGTTACCTATAGTTCATCCATCTTTAAGGCTACTAATAGTCACCTAGTGCTAGTCTCGGGACTCGTCGGAAATTCGATACAACGTTCGAACCGCGGAAAATCAAGGCTTCAGTTTATCCCCATTTTGAAGAAAACATCCCGGGCTATCAACCCGTGTAAAAAAAGCAATACAATCCTATTGGAAAACTTTTATGGACGACCTAGTTTCCCAAAGACCCTCTAGAAAACCTGTTTCAGAAAACTCTTCTGGAAACAATTTTCATTATAAAAACATGTCACTAAGTCTCTTCCTTTGAATGCTGAAAACTGCAGGTTTCTAGCTCTTTTCGTTAAATAGTTATAAGCAAAACATCTGAGTACTTTCTATTCTGAAAAGCATAGCCCTAGAGAACGTACTTGGGGCCAAGTATCAAGCACTTCATCTGCGTAATGAAGCCGGTACTTGCCTTTTATCCTGAAGTAAATTTACTTGTAAGTACTTGTCCTTACTTGCCAAGTACTTTCACGAAGTACTTCTTAGCAATAAGGCAAGTGTTTCGATCATTGACAAGTACTTAGCAAGTAATCAAGTACTTGCATCAAGTACGTTCTCTAGGGAGTAGTTCACGAGTTCTTTAGTCCTTTACTTTTCGCAGCTGGCTTGCAGGCGCATAAGATCTTCCTAAGTAGAAGACTTCCTTCAAGTTTGGCATCCAAAAGAGGGTAAAACAGCTGATGATAAAGTTAATGTTTAACTATCCTAATAAGGAGTTTGTTTCTGTTATGCAGTATAAATGCCACAGTCTTTTAAAATCCTGAATGCAGTTCCGGTGAAAGCTGATTGGCATGTCTAACAAAAGGGTATCGTTTAAAACTCTTGACTTTTGATGACAATCTTATTCGTTTTACTCTAGTTTTCCCACACATTAATTATTTTCTTAAAACGTTATTTTGATAGAAAAAGCCGGATATAAGCCTATATTAAAAACTGGAAGTAACCTGAAATAGTAATTATCCATTACACGGCAATCGACAGATTCACCGATGTGTCGACTGCACGATGAGTGACTCTTTGATCTCTGGTTTTTGGCATTTAAGCGCCAACTTAAATGCCATCAAAAGACGAGTGCAGTGAAATAAGTACGATTTTTATGATGATACTGGAACTTTTACTGGGTTGCAACATTTTCAATTAAAAAATGGCTACTGGATGTTGTCTTAAAAAGTAAAAACTGTTAAAGCGAAAGCACATTTTAACATGTCTGGCTTGACTAATACTCAGTTTTATGACAAATAGTGCCACTCTGGGAGGAAAATTCCGCAAATTGGGTGAGACTAAAACTGCAAAGTAAAGTTTTTTTGAAAAATGATTTTAAGTGAAAGATACATGTGTGGAAGAGATATCTCTTCCATAGAAGAGAAAAAAATTTGGCGGATCATACGAACATTTAAATTTTCTTGATAAGAATGATGATTCTTAGTTCAGTTCGCTATCATACATCGAAATACATATTGAAACGAAAACAAAATGACCATGACGAAAACTTTTGTATGATCAAAATTGGCTGAAGGTAACGCTACATGAATCTTTTGAATAAATAGTTTTTTTAAAAATTGTACATTGTTTGATGCGCAGATTCCAAATATGTAATCGATTTTGATTTAAAAAAACACATTTTTAGCAGAGGAAAATAGATTTTACACTTAAAATCAGAGTTTGATGAAAATCTATATCGAGGTCTACGAACAATGAGGCTACCCGACACTAAGGGATGGGTCAGAACTACTGAAACATAATTACGGATTTCATAACAAAATTCAGCTGTTTTTTGCAAAAGATTCACCATTTAATTCTGTACAAAATGGTATATAAAGGATGATCCTAAGACTTGAGATTTCGTCTTAGTTGAAGAGAAATCGAAATGTCCCAAAACTTCCACAAATTTAACTCGAAAAACTGTATTTCGTCAGTATAAGCCTGAATGTATACGTTCTGCCCACATCGAATAGGCCAAAATGTAGCCCTGGGAATTCTCTATCGAATGGCTATTATACGAATTTTCTGTCGTTATTTCCGAGTTTCAATGCAAAAGCGCTGCGGGTGTTTTTTCAACGTTTTATGCATACGTTTTATACGTTTTAGCTATTCGATACCCATACGAATTTGATGTCACTTCTCCGAAAATAATCGAAACTCCGAAACTACCATTTTGTGCATTTTTGACTGCCAATTATTAACTGAACATTTTTATCACAGCGAACGGATAGAGATGAAATGAATCTTGCCCCAACTGATAGAGGATATCTAAATGTGGCAAGAAACGACCTGAGAACTTTTTCTGTAACTTTGGACTTGGGTTTCAATATTCAAAGAACCATTTTGTGGGTTTTTTGGTTTCAAAATTTCTATATACCATTTTGTAGAGAATTAAATGGTGAATCTTTTGCAAAAAACAGCTGAATTATATTATGAAACCATTTCCGAAATTCTGTTGCAGTAATTCTGGCCCATCCTTTAATTTTGCCTACACTGTAATTTGGAATTAATTTCTAGTTTATAGAAAATCGATCTGGAAAATCGTGGAGCTTTTTCTGATATTTATAAAATGCTCGTAGATTTTCTGACTTTTTAGAAATTCGCGATTTTCTATT
>CAJNOQ010004722.1:0-16855 GCA_905250885.1 Didymodactylos carnosus | reverse complement strand
GCATCACATAATTGCCTTTGAAATCGTTTAGAGAAATAAAATAATTTCGACAATTTTTCGATTTTTTATGTTCGGCTTCCGAGCAAATTTTGACAAAACTTTTCATTTCTCTTAACGATTTCAAAGGCAAATCATGTGATGCAGTTTTTGACGCTGATTCCAGATATCACATTACTTTTGCTTTTAAGTGTAGTTTCGATGATTAAAATCTCAAAAAACTGAAAGTCGACCATCTTGTTTTCAGGTTTTGGAACTTTTGCACCACTTTTAAAACAAAGCTTTTCTACTCAGTTTGTGGAAAATTGAATTCTCTATCGCATGTGATCTTCGAATTCTTAGCTAAATGTGGATTTTAAACAGTCACTTGCTACTGCAGAAAAACTAGGAACTACGTGATTTTGTTTACCTTTTATCAGGCTTTCGAATGCGATGCTGCTCGACGAAAACGGACAAAAAATGGCGGAGGTATAGTCAAAATATCAGAGATGGCTACTTTTCGCAAATCGACGATGGTGCCCATTTTGTGAACTCAGATTTTGATAACTCAGCCAGAATAAGTCAGAAAGCTTTTTCATATTTTTCATAACCCCAGTTTTGATAGTAGAATCCGAATATAAAATAAAAAGTATAAGTCAATTTTTCACTCGTGGCTTGATTTCTTGATGGGTTAGCGAATCGTCTCTTAAACACTGAAGGTGCATTGAATAAACGTCAATGCATGTAGCTGGATCTGCTAGTGTATCTATCAAAAGAAATTAGCTGTATCGACCTCCACAAGATGCATAGTTATATTTAGAGATGTTATAATACGATTACGGTATGTATCTGCTTTCCAACTGTAATTATACGTTACGTATATGTATTAGATAAAAAGCGTATTACTTTTATACATTTATCACTCAAACTTCCACAGCAGCCTTGTATGTCCGTACGCACACGAGATCTAAGAACATCTGAAGACTAGATAAGCAATACATGATCATGCTTTGATGAGATATTTGCACACTGTTTTTATTTCTTCTTCTGTGACTAGTTTGACATTTCTAAATGAATCTGCGCATATTCTGTGTAATTAATCATGCGATAGTTTGTGTACGTCATCTGCCAAACTTTGAATCTACAAAACCACTTGTCCATTTTGTTACAACAGATTTCACTCAACTAATGACCATTTTCTTGTAGCTGTATATTTGCCGTTATAAGTTTGTTAGCAACTGTGGGCTTACTATTATTCTTCAAACAAGTCCCTACAACAAATTTCGAGTCTAATCGGGCTGCCAAGTGATGCCTCCGAAAGCATCTGCAAAATACCCTTGAATTAACAATATCCTCTTCTTATCCATACACGTTACAAATCTGGATGCTCAGTCGTACGGACATTCTGACAGCTGTAGAACCTTTGAGTAGAGATGTCAGAATATCAAAATAAGTTATATTCTCAAAAGTATCGTTCTTCTTAAACAGCTACTGGGTTTGTTGTGTTTGGTGTAGTGTATTGAAGATAGATGTGTATGTATACACTCATGCATGAGAACGATGTCAGAATGGTGACATCATTGTCTTTCATCTCGTTCTTGTCCTTGACACAAACAATAAAGCTCTCTTTGTCCACAAAGTATAGCCAAATTGAACGACTTTGACTAGTATTGAAAATATCTTAGTGTATCAATAGGAAGCACTATCAAGTATCTCCAATGCTCATAATAGACAAAGTAATGCTTATGGCGTCTCTTCCGATGTTCTTAGATCTCATGTCGGTACGGATACAAAAGGCTGCTGTGGAAGCTAGAGTGATAAATGTATAAAAGTAATAAGCTATTTATCTAATACATATACATCACGTATAATTACAGTTGGAAAGCGGATACATACAGTAATCATTTTATAAGATCATTCGTTATGTTTACATTCTTTATTCAGAAAGGTGCTGTATCTAGTGATATCTGATTGCATTGATCGATGCTCGATTCAACTTTTCTCTTTTCTTCCATGCAGCTCACTGCACCTGTCAGTGCATCGAGGGAGTCCTGTGCATTGAGTGTGGCTACTAGTTCTTTTTTACCTATGACAGAGGACGCTAGCGAACGGGCATAACTGAGAGCTATATCTTTGTTGCTTTCAATGGGTAATAACCGAAGTAAAAATACTATTTTAACAACAACCGTATGTAAACTCATTTCAATGTTCTTCCAAAATTTGTCTTCTTTTTATACATCTAAAACTGAAAATAAAAGTTTTCGAAGCATCACAATAAATAAAACTGACATGAGTTTACGCACGGCTGCTGTTAAAACACTATTTTTGCTTAGTTGTACTTTTCGTAATTGTGATATATGATTTCCATACTTTTAACTTTAAATTGCAACAAAAAGCTGGGTGTTTTCAACGCCTTAGTTCTGTGCGTACATAGTAAGAATAAGCCTTGCCATTTTGACCATTTGCTGTTAAATCTTGCGTCGAGCTATGTTATTTTATGCACAACCATTTCATTCTCCTCATTAGATAAAAAAATCTAACATCATATGCGTATTTTCCTCTATAAGACACGTTCATGGTATCGCTTTCTTGCTTTTGTGTATTCTGTCTCTTCTCTTACCGACGCATAGACATTAACTTGATGCCCTTATGAGAATAGCTCTCCGCACACTGTTTTAAGATTTCCTACATTCTCTTCATCTTTTATCTCTTTGTGTGATAAAACGAAGACCGAGTCATGAACAGCTCGTCTTCAGAGAAAGTTATTAACACATTCACTGGCACATATGTTGAAATATATGATGTGAATAAGTGATTCGACATATATGGCAGTGAATGTGTTAACTGTTGTATGCGCTTAGTTGCTTTTAAATATATTTACCTCCTATTGCTGAAACACAATGCTCTTTGTTGACTTTTAATGTGTACTCTGTTGAATATGGTAAACGATGTTTCGCTTCAAACTGAACTGTTTTCGTTCCTGTCCATCTCCATCGACCTTCTACTTTTGGTGTTAATGATATATCTAAATCTTCTACATTCATTACTTCATTCAATGATGAAACAGCAATCATTGGTTGATTAAATGTCATCGTAACCGTTGATAATACATGATTAATTTCTCTTTCACTAGGAGAATATCGTTCAATACTCAACGGACCTGCTGCTTCTTTAGCTACTTGTTTCAATTGTTCAATGTCAATATCTAATTCTTCTTTACGATCAGGTGGAAGAGGTGGAAATGGTGTTTGTATAACTTCACCTGTTTTCGGTGCTTTGATTGATGCTTCACGTTTAAAAAACTCTTGTTCATCCGAAGTTTCTGTAATCAGCTGAGAACTAGTTCGATTGAATAATTGTTGTAATTGTTCTGAAGTTAAACTTTGTTGTTCTAAACTATCATTTGATGATGACACTTCGACCTCAGTTGTAGTTTGATTATCGGTTTCATTCGCTTCTTCAATAGTAAATTGAAACTGATGAGAATTAGGCTGTTTATGTTCGGATGTCCGATTTTGTATCGGTCGTATTCTTTTCATGAAATACTCGTAAAATGAGAGATACTGGAAGTGTAAGAGAATCTACAAAGGCAACAGAATACATAACGTAATCGAACATTTTTAAATTAGGTGAATGTTATAGTTATACAAAGCTAATTTTAGATTTTAGATTGTTTGTAAAGCAAAGACTACCGCACTACGATAGGTTCTCCCAACTAATTTGTAGAAAATTAGATCAATGAAGTTTGATATCAAAATGGAACTATATTGTATCGATGATGCATAGCGACATGATTGGTTATAGTAGGATTATAGCATACAACCATATCAAACCATATGGTTGTATGCCGGTTAGGTATTTCGTATGAAATCGTACAGTCTGACTCATACAAAATCATTTGGTATAAACCATATGTTTTCATGTCGTACGATTTCATATGATTTGAGTCAAAATCGTACTCTTTCGAGAATTTCTTTGCTTTAGCTGCAATTTGTACGTGAAATGTTGGGAAAAGCACAGTTTCTAATTCAAATGACTTGTTTGATGTTATAAGTATATTGCTGTGGGACATTCGCTTCAATTTCACAGCACAATACTGCTTAGCATCATCATCATCTACTATGCTGGTGATATTGTGCGATGCTAAACCCGTTACCTGAGTTTTCTTTTTTTTAATTGAATTATGATTATTTGATAACAATTTTATTTTGACATTCAGAATACAGAAGAAAGCAGCGATCATCCCGAAGATTAGAGGTAGAAAGAAGCTTTCTCCTTTCGCACTCAGTAAGTTTCTAACTCCAATGTTATATTTAGACCCATTTAGTTAGTTTGATGACAAAACTTTAGTCATGTACATCATATTTAAAAAGAAACATTTTATATTTCCCGTGCATGAAAAAAAACGAAGTGAGAAGATTGATATGCGACAAAAACGTACAAGAAAAGCAAAACCAGACTGACAACGAAGATCGTGACTGAAGCGCATAAGCCGGCGTGCGATCGCAATGGCCGACGAAAAGGGAAGTGGACTCCACTTGCCAAAAGAGATTGGAGGAGGCAAGGAGCATGAGAGGTAATTATACGACTAGGAATACAGTCCCGATCTTTCATACACATAGAGATGTGTGTAAACAGTTTACTCTGAGATTGTGCTCGATGTCGATACATTGTTGTACTATGATGAGGCTCCAAGCTATATGAAACATCTCTTAATATTATTCAGAAGTGCACCGTCTTATTTTTTTTGTGAACTCAACACACAGACTTCAGCAACTCAGATACTGTCACATGTACTTAACCAAGCGTACAATCACACAAATCAACCGAAAGAGGTCTGAAGCGCTTTTTCATCCTAAACCGGTTGGCTGAAACCAATTCCTTGGACTCAGCAGCCATCCAACCCTATCTTACACCACAATGAAAACTTTCTCCCATACAGTGTTCTAAACCCTTACGAGGATATCTAAATATCTAGACACCTAACCAGCTCAGAAGAAAGGAACCTGCACAAATGGTAAATACCGAAAAATATCTAGTAGGGTATATTTCGAAATATCGAAATATCTAGAGAGGGGTACTTTTTACCGGTGGAGAAAAAAATGAAAAAGACATGCATTTTGGTGACAACAGGTTTTTGTCTGTTTATGTGACGTTCATAAAACGGGCAATAAAATGCCATTTAACGATTGTTTACATCTGAGCTTTACTAACACACAATTAATTGCTTGTTTTTAGATCATCATTTAAGGTCAGACGAAGGACAGTAACTGTTAACTGGCCACTGTTTTGTATTTAAAACTCTATAATTATCCATTTCGTTAACAGACCATGTATTGAATGTCAGTTGTTTTTGACCTGGGATTATTCTAACGACTTAATCGATGACCAAGACCGACGTGGAATCGAAAAAAGCATCTTTTCTAAAGTCATATGAAACATATGTCCTTCTCCTCTTTTATGCGAAAATTCTAGCTATAATAAGATAAGGTGCCCTCAATTCAAAAATGCAGCACTATCTTACCTTTCGGTCGAAAGCTACATAGTGGGATAGTCCTAGCTGAGCTGAGTCCGGATATCCACTTTTGATTCGAATTCGATCGAGTGTACGTGGAGAAATCCTCAAAATACTATGAGCATCAATAGAACCAAAGATTTGCATCCGTCTGAGAAAACTTGAGATTTTGCCACCTTCCGTTCACTGTGATCTAACTCAGCCTGGAAAGAAACTGGAAAGCTCGGGAAGGTCTCATTTTGCTCAGAGCTCGATGTACATTCAGATACGATGCCTCGCGAGGATAATGGGATTTTTTGAGAGATTTCCAGCGAGTCGGTTTTTCAGTAAACCCCGCCATTACTCTTCGACCCTTAATGAGGCATCGCATCTGAATGCACATCGAGTTCTGAGCAAAGTGACACCTTCCCGAGCGTTCCAGCGTCTTTCTAGGTTGAGTTATTGGCAAATCTCTTGAAGGATTTCGAGTCAGCCGGGTCACTGGAAGTAATATGGTCTTATCTCAGCCTGGAGATGTACTAGAAGGCTCGAGGAAGTCTCATTTTGCTCAGAATTTGACGCTCTGTCGATACGAGATGCTTGGGGCAAAAAGATTTCCAAAAGGTATTTGAAGGTTTCTCAGAGTTCTGTTTTTTTGCAAAACCTACTTGGAAAACTCCAAATCTCTCAGACGCACTTCTAACGTATTCAGCATTGCTTTTTACTAGAAAAGCATAACAGAAGTTCTCTAGGTAAAAATATCGCTGAGTTAGGGGCTCATCATCTGCAAGATTTTTCCAAAATATTCTCTCACTTTTTTCAGCAAATTCAACATATCTCCATGAGGAAAAATCTTTTTGGAAAAAGCGATGCATGCTTTTGTTTGCCTTTAAATGCTGATTCGAATGACGTATGACGATCGGAGAAAAGTTTCAAAACCAGGGAGGAGATAGGTTTGCGAGAGAGGTAGCTCATGTTGTCGAGTGCTTACCCTTGTCAAAATTGTGCAACATAGATATTTTTTTTTGTGACCCACAGGTACACGATTAGACTCAGTTTTTGCTGGTGAATCCGAATATATCGAATTCGAAAAGTTACAGTGAACGGAAGGTGACAAAATCTCAAGTTTTCTCAGAGGGATGCAAATCTTTTGTTCTATTAGTGCTCATAGTATTTGAGAACTTCTCCTCGAAAACCCGATCGAATTCGAATCAAAAGGTGATATTCGGAATCAGCTCAGTTAGGACTATCCCACTATGTAACTTTCGACCGAAAGTTAAGATAGTGCTGCTTTTTGAGTTGCGTACACCTTATTAAGGGAAGCGACCAAAAAGAACTGAACGCGAGAAACGTGGACGTGAACTACATTCCACGCATAGGGAAATTTGTTCTTTTCTGTCGATGTGTAGACATTTTTCTTTTTCTCGCTTAACCCTCCCGCGGTGTTTGTGGGTCCAAGGAAACCCACAGTAGTGTTTTCTGTTTTTTTTCTACTTTAAGATCTATGCAATTCGAAGCGATCTCTTCGCTAATGGTTAGTCGTCTAATGATGCATAAGAACCATATGAAGAATTAAAATATCTTACATAGCACAGTACAGATGAAAAGTCACGTTTTCCTTAGTTATCCACATGTTGGCCCACTTGGACCCACATACATCGCTCGTGTGATAAAATGCGGATACCTCCGGAGGGTTAAATGGCAGAAAGAGAAAAAGCTGATATGCACAGAATGGAACAAATTTTCGTTCTCCGTTACATAGAGTACAAAGTTGTACAATCTAACTCATATAACGAAAGAACGAAATAAAGAACGAATTTTATCTTTTATTCTAAATGTTCATCTACTCTTCTACCCAAGGAAAATGTTACTCATTATAATTTTAATGGGAAATCCTTCAACTTAACCAGTTAAATAGGAATTAAATAGAGGGTATTCACTTTAACTGAAAGAAGAAATGTTCGACATCGTGCTGAGCTATTTTTTAAAAATAGCGTCTGGCTTTTGAGATACAGAGTCACCCATGTCACTCTTGGCTTCAATTTTAAGTGGAATTTTTTCCACTACCATGGCTTTCCGGCTTTCTCTTCGGGCCATGGTAGTCGGAGGATATGGATGACCAAGTTTTATTTTCGCTCTAACCGTGATTAACGCTGTCATGTGAACATAATGTATGACATTACAAAAAAGCAAAGAGAGTAGAATAAAACAACGAATATTTAATACTTGTTGAAAATAACTGAACGCGTAGAACATGGACGTGGACTATATTCTGTGTCTTGTTATATTGACTGTCGATACACAAGACACAATGAGTGGTGTGATTCAACCACATGAAACTCCAGCACAAAATTTATTTATATTCTACTTTATAATGCTAATCAAAGCTATGTTGTTTCTAGAGATTCACTTCACTGAAATTGCTTTTACATGCGGAAGAACTGAAGATTATGTGCCTTTTTCTTGTAGACTACGAGATTCTTAGTCGCAAAGGTTCTGTTTGTTGTGGTCTGTTAGGTAACAAGAAAGTTTCTCACCTTTTACAGTACTTTGTTCCACCTCTACATTTTCAATTCTTTAGCCATAAAAGAAAAAGATGGTGAAAAGTATAAGGAATTACTTGATGAACATTTAGAAAGCGGATGTGAAGCTAACTATGAGGGTTCTGCCGGAGGAATGAAAGTCGTTTAGAAATAAAATGAAAATTAAAGGGCCAAGGATGGATCCTTCTGGCACCCCTGAGAGAACCGGCAACTAGGAGAAAAAGCTCTCACCAATTTTGACAAACTGAGTGCGCCTTGTAAGATAAGATGAAAACCAGTTAAGACGACTCCCATCGACACCAAGTAGTTTTAACTGATTTAGTAGAAGGTCGGTCGATACACAATCGAACGCTTTTCTCACCTTTTACAGTAGTTTGTTCCACCTCCACCTTTTCAATTCTTTACGTATAAAAGAAAAAGATGGCGAAAAGTATAAGGAATTACTTGATGAACATTTAGAAAGCGGATGTGAAGCTAACTATGAGGGTTCTGCCGGAGGAATGAAAAGCGCAACAGTAAGACACTAATCTTCACTGAAAAACAAAAACTTATGTTATCCTGTTCCCCTCTTGCTAGATAGTGAAAATGTTTTGTCGCTTGGAAGAAAAGCATCAACTACGGTATTTACAATACATAGCTGATGGTGACACCAAAACTGATGTCTCGATTGTTGAAGCTAAACCGTATGGAGACAATGTTGTTATTGATAGAAAACAATGCATAAATTATTCTTCAAAACGTATGCGTACTCGACTAGCAACAATAAAAAGACAACATGGAAAAACTCGTTTGTCTGATGAAAAAACTATAGGAGGAAAAGGGCGATTGGGTAATCCTCTTTATATAAGTCCCATGTATAATTTATCTTTCGATGACTATTTGTTCTCAGATGATGCCAAGATATATCGAGCAACAGTATACTTCAGAAATGCAATAAGGGAAAACAAAGATAATCTAGAGAAAATGAAAAATGCATGCTGGGCTGCATGGTGGCTCTTTCAAAGTACAGATCAAAACCCACATCATTGTCTTTGTAATCCTGACCGTTGTGGCATGTACAAAGATCCAAAATAGAGATGTGCAACCCGACCCGTACCCGACCCGTACCCGTACCCGACCCGACCCGAAGGTTGGGTACGGGTACGAAGTTGTCGGATGCGGGTCGGGTACGGGTAGAGCAGTTACGGGTACGGGTTCTATTTTTTTTTAACTTTACCCGAAAACCGGAAGGTTCGAGTGGAAAACTCTCAAAATTTTAGTGAAAAAATACAGGAATCCAGCTAACATACATTAAGGTTTAAAAAAGAATTGCTTGAGAACGTAAGGATAATTTGACATGTTCAGCCGAAAAACAAAAGTTTTTAGCTGGAAAACAATAAGGAGAAATCTTTTAGGTATAAGTCGATTACGAATAAAGCCTACACTAGCACATATGCCACACATGTTTCTATACATGTCCATCGGACGCGCAATGATCGATTATCTATAGGCTTTTGATTTCGATAAGAAATTCTGCTATATTCCACGGTTTTTGAAAACGTCCAAAATTTTGCCAATGGGGCGTGTCCATCCCTGTAGGAAAGAGAAGAGAGTCCCTGGCGATGGAATTTTATATCCACCTGATAGAGGACAGTCAAATGTACATTTATCAGCAATAAAAAAAAACGATTTTTTTTCGAAAAAGAGGAGGGTACCCTTAAGTTGATTAAGACGTTTTATGTTTATGTTAGAACATGCATAAAACATGCAGCCACCACCGTGTCTGTTTTTGTCCTTACGAAAGTGGGGATGATAGTTACAAAGCGATAGTTGATTGGAGTGCATGACGAGAGATGATCAACTTTTCAGTATTCCTACTATGACAGGATTCGATCAAGATGTAAGCTTTGAGCGGTCAGACTTACTGAGTGACGGTAAAAGTTGTGAGTTTTAAATGATACTTTGTGGATGATTTATTGAAGCCATGTCAGCCAACAGACTACGTACTTTGTGTATAAAAATATCCAGAGTACTATGCATTCATACACAATGTATGCTCGTTGACATTATCGATAAGAGACAAAAAAGAAAGCGCTCTCTTTTCCACACATCATACAAAATTCAACTACTCTTGAGGAAAGAAGATGGAAAAAAAGATAAAGAAAAAGAAATACACACGCTAATGTCATAGAAGCGATGCTTTTCAAAGAAGCAAAACAAAAAAAAATGCAATGTGGTCGATTAAAAGCATGTTTGTAAAATCTCCCACACTACTATGCTAATACTAATACACGAGGAATACAAACTATTCTTCGCACGCATCATAGGTCAATGGTACTCTACCTTAAGCTTGCTATACTGGCAACTTTAGAGGATTGCCTTTTTTACCTTCGTCTGACTTTTAATAGTTTGTCTCATTCCTTGTAAGGTCGACTTTATGGACATTTGAAAAAACTTCATCTACCCACACCGGTTCAATCAGGTTTAATTCAAGGGGATTTGACGATCAATCAGTTAGTAGGAAAATCGAAGATTCGCTTGATTTTAATGTGATCAATTGAAGTTTATGTCTAACATAAAAACCTTATGGTACCAAACGTTGAAACTGAAAAGTTTTAAAAAAAATTTAGAACCTGAGATAGGGTCTAAAGTACATGTGGTAAAAAGTTTGAGTTCGATCAGACCGTTTTTCGAGGGGTGGTAATGTGACAAGAGTGAAGGGACTATCGAGAAAACGCGCAGTGAAAAAAACACATATTGTACACAGAGCTCTGTTTATCAGGACATTTGCGGCATTATCTCCACAAAAACTCATTCGAAAATTCTGAAGACATCTCATTTTGAAGAGCACACGTTCTTCTATCATGCTGTTATTAGAAGAATTTTTAAATGTACCGGAAAGGACAGAAAAACTTACAAAACTAAAATGTTGAAATTCTCTTGGCTAATAGATTAAGTCTTCGTTTATCGTTCTTATATTCTCAGATCAAAAGAATCCTGCTGTAAGGTATTATAACATTCTTGTATTCCGTCTGATTTCGTAAGATTCATATAAGAATTTGTAAGATTCTGTAAGAAACATAGAAAGTGATTCTTGGTATAAGATCTTATGGTGAGATTTCGTAAGATTCTTGTACAATTTTTATAAGATCAATCCGTGTCTGTGATTTTTGCATAAGACGTTTTAAGGTCTTGTAAGATTTTATAAGATCATGTAAGACCTTGATCTGATTTTTTGATCTGGGTTAGTTGGTTTTTCTTTTTGACTCTATCTGTGGAAATTGACTAGATGCTCATCTACTCTTCAACTCAAAATAAATATTATGCTGTAAAAATTTAATGTATAAGCTTTCAACATCAATACTATCCATTATCAGAGATGTCAGAATATTAGTGCCCAGTGTATTCTCAAAAAGAGACTATTTCTTTTTAAACTTGGTGGGCTTGCTGGGCTTGGCGAAAAATCTCTTCAGATATTATGTAGTGGTAGGGACAAATAAGTTCAATTACTCAAGAATCTTGAGTCAAGATTTCTCACGGAATTGTGTGAAAAACGTGCGTGTAAGAGAAGCTTCCAATCTTTGCCAACATCATCAGTCCGTTTTTTGCAATCGGACGGGTGCAAAAAGCATTCAGTATATTGAATTAGTAGAAAAAACTAAGAGGATACGTAAACCGTATCCTTCTTGAGCATTCGCAGTGCATTGCAGGAAGAAAAAACATTATGTTTAACTGATAAATCAACTCTGGCTACTGGCGGTATTACGATCTTGGGTTATGAAGCATCACAAGACCTTCGAAAGACACAAGGAAGTCAAGATCTTGGATTCTTTAATCTTTCATTGAACATCTTGAAACATCTCGGCTTACTCCACTCCAGGTCTTAGCCAAGATCTTGGGAGCAGAACTTTCAAGATCCTGAGCGAACCTACTCAAATTTTCTTTACATTTTGTTTTCATTTATAATAGTCATGGTCAACAGATATATGGCCGTATATAATCATAGGCTCTCCCTTAAACAGCTTTGTTCAAGAGAGAAAAACATTCGAAGTTATCGCAAATATTCGTACTTATATTTATATAAGAATGTAAAACAAAACGATGATGCAAGAATTTCCAAGGTCTTGGTACAATAAGTCAAGAAATTACATGTTCAAGATTTTGACTTCTTGAAAGTACATTGCTGATTTTTGCGAAAGACTGACTAAGATAAAACTAATCCTGCGGCTAACTATAGTATTACTTGGCTTATTTCAGTCTGCTGCTCTTTTCTTAAAATTTCTTTTTACTGAAGAGAAAATTAGTATTTTCTTAGTAAGATCTCAATATGGCATGAATCGGAATAAAAAGCGAATAACTCGATAACCGTAATACATTTCAAAAGTGTGTTTTCACCAAATGAATGTCCATTCATTCTGCATAAATTAGTCCAAACTGATTAAAAATATCGATTATTTTTGTTGAACAAATATTCGATATAAGGCTTGAAAATGACACAAGTGAAAATCCTTGAAAAAATGAAATTTACAATAACTCAGTCGCCTAGCTTTGTTTCAAGGCCTAACTTGCATAAAACCATCATCATATACTCAGCTATATTTCGTACAAATAGAATGTTACAGGTGAATGCTTTTTTCAGTTATGACAAGTCATGATTTTTCGATGTGTGCTTAGTACAGGATTTCGACAAGTTTATTATTTTTACTTGAACGTAGATATAAACTTCAATTAATCATGGAAGCACGAGAAAAAAGAGTTTTGTTTTTCTATTATATGTGATATTTTGACTTTGGTTTGATACAAGCCTAATAATATTTAAAAGCGTTTGTCTCAACTTTCTGAATTGATTTTGTTTAAGTAAATATATTTCTTCAAGTAGACATTTTATGAACAGCGTCGCTTTATATCCGAAGACCTTAAAGAGGCGAAATTAAAAATATTCTGAATTATAAAATTGCTAATTTAAAAATGATGGTTTACTATAAAATTTAGAGAATTTCTAACCACACCCGGCATGGGCACATGTTTTCGGAATAGCTAACAATTACCGATGCTAAACGGATTGGGTTGCTCATGGTTTTTGCGTGACAAAATTCTAAACAGAGAACCCTTGGAAAACACTCATTAATTAACCTCGATACTTACAGATCGTAAACGTAGAACTAAGTCATCTGTAAGATTTCTAGCACCCTTTCCAGTTTATGGTAGCGGGTAGCAACTATTTTCATTAATGCAAATATCGACTTGTAATCGACCTTTAAATGTATGTGTCGAACAAATCTTTGCTTTGCAGGAAGGAAAAGCATTATGGTTGACTAATAAATCAATTCTAGCTACTGATGATATTACAATGGCTGGAGTTGCAAATATTAATATAAATATAATTTTTGGGAGTAAAAATGATGCAACAATTCGCATTTTATCATTGTTTATAACAATAATTCAATGTTGTCATATGAGACAATCATGTGCTCCTGATATCTTTATTAAAATTTTCATCTAAAGTGTGAAGTTATTTAATTACGCACATTTACATCATTAGGAAATTCTTGAGGGTGAACGTGAAGGTCAGTATATGAAATCGCTGGTATGACGCGTTTCAAAACTCGCTGTGAGGGTGTGAGGTGACTTCCGAAATAAGTCAACACGAAATATATAAAATTATAAAAATTGCGCGTCCAAGTTGTTAGATCAGTGAGTAAAGGAAACGGAAGAGGATTAATTATGAATAAAGTTAGAAGTAAAATGGACTGTTTTAGAGAATAAATAGTTTCCTTGTAATGGTTTTTGGCAGGGCAACTCCGACTTCGGAGTTGAGGACTTTTTTGGTGGAATTGGAGTCGGAGTTGACTTTGACGGAGTTGGAGTTGAGATTTTGGTAGGTTGGAGTTGGGTTTTTGAATATTTATTGCCAACTCCGTTTTGCAGTTTTGGAAATATTCAGTAGTTGTAAACTGAGCTTCTAAACAATAGAGTGGCTGTATTCACGAGTGAATTCGAAAGTTCTTTGCGCTTTTCTGCCGGCAAGAGCTCAAAAACGTCCAGAATCCTGCTAAAAACCGAAAAATCGCCCGTACAATAGTGAAACAACCGGAGTTGAACTGGAGTTGAGATTTTTGTTGAGAGAGTTGGAGTTGGAGTAGGAAATTTGAAAGCGGAGTTGAGTTGGAGTTCAAAGTCAGTGGAGTTACCCAGTCCTGGTTTTTGGTTTTTATGATAAAAAGAAGAAAAAGAAAAAGAGCAAAGTCAGCTTACTATCCACAAAATACAAGCTCTCTCGAATTATCCATTTCAAGCACCTGCATACGGTTCATCATTTCTATCGATCTAAAGGAAAAAGAGAGAAAAACAAAAAATAGAATTTGTCGATGGGAGGTTTTGCATAGAAGTTTTTTCAATTCGAAACTGGACCAACTGCTGCTACTGCTGGCGACTGGAGAAAGAGTCTTATTGCTGTCTTACAGAGTTTTTTCTTATCAGAAGATGCTGTAGAGTATTCCTAAATTTATCTTTCCGATTTGATGAAACGAGATCTGGAATGAGGTAGGGGCGGTATGTAGGAAATAAAGGAGAATGTCTGGACTATAGTCTATTCTTGTCTTTCACTTTTTTTTTGTTTCATTCTATGCCTAGTACTAATTCTCTGCATTTTTGATGATCGTTTCCTAAAAATATATTTGGGGTCGTAGCAACTGTCAGATCTTGGTAGAAACGCACCGTATGTTTATCATAAACGATGAAGGATATTTATTCAGAAGGAATATGATTCAAATTTTATCTATTTCATGCTTCTATCTTCGAAATAAAAACATGTTCGAGTCGTCCGTAGGACAGCTGCGCAGGGTATTTCTTGGCACATGAGGAGGATGTGACGAGTTGGAGGGATCTCGCGACTGCTGCTAAACGGTACCAAAGGATTTTCCATTTAAAAAAGCGTATTTCATTTCTATTAAGATACCAAAGAGGATTTAGTAGGTTATGAGTGATTGGTATCCCAAAGTACTAAAATGGTTTTTGTTTTGAAAATAAAATACCTTTTTGATGAAATAGTAAAATGGGTTTTGCAGGATGCTAACAGCGTATTTTCATTCTTAAATACCCTGTTGATTCTGTAAGATACGGATAATTTTTTTAAAATACCCAGAATGGTATTTGAAATACTGAAAATGGTATTACAGGATACCAAATTGGTTTTTCAGCTTTTCGAAAACCTTTTTGGCTTTTAGGATACTGATTCTCTGCTATCATTTTCAACCTAGATCTCTTTACACTTATTTTTTACGCTTATTTTCATCAATAAATGACTTTCTAGCCATGAATTAGTTAAACAGATGCATCTGCAAACTTTTGGCAAAATTTATAGTATTAACTCGTTCTTGGATCTACTTCTCGCAGATTCCCATTACAGATACTTTTTTGTTTTAAGAACTCTTGATAGAATTGCGCAAAGTTTTGATGTTTTTGAGTCTTCCTTTCTTTTTGATCATTGAGAACTGATTAAATTGTGCTACGAATTTACAATGAAAGAAGAAATCTCCTTCTCGAAACGAACTTATAAGTAGTTTGAAAATGTTTGAGATAGTGTTGAAATTAAAGAAATCAGACTGAAAAATCTGAAATACTGCCTGATATTTGAAGAGAAAGTAAGGTAAATAGTATCCCTCCGTATTTATCCCCAAGGAGTCTCGTAAACGGCTTGTCCACTCGAGACTTCACTGATCAAGTTTTGGAAAAAATTATTTTAGAGTAGAACTGATAGGAGCATATCACTAGATGCAGTTTTTGACGCTGATTACGAATCTCACATTAGTTTTTGAAAAACGTTAAATTTTGGTACTAAAAATCCAGTTTTACATTTTTTGAAAACTGTATTTTCAATTTCCTAGCCTAGACACCTTTCCTAATAAAAATGGAAGGCCATACTAATCGATAGAGAAGTCGATTCTCTACAGGATGATATGTTTCTTTTGAAGTTTAGACTAAGAACAACCTTTTTAATATAGTTTTAAGTTTTAAGATTTTCACACAATTCTAAGAAAGTGAAAACATTTTTTCAGCTTTATTTTTACCTTAGTCTATATTAGATGTCTAAAGCTAAGTCTGATGTGAAAATGATATTCTTTGAGCAATGTTTAGTGCTTCAAACCTTGTTGGGAAAAACGAGTGTGACAGCGTCACGAAAAATATCACAGCGTTACAACGATAAAACACAATTATTGAGGGATGGAAAGCTCTTTGGAAAGATTCTTTTTTACCAATCAGTAGCTCGTTTACTCTTCTACAAACTTTGCTCGAAACGCTTTTTATTAGCCCTTCTAAATTCGCAGCAAATTAGCTTTTAACGAGAAGCACTTTGAATTTAAGGCCTTTTTTTGTCACAGAGTCACGCGCCGAAAAACGCTCTAAAGTTTGAGTCCTTAACTACATACCTTCATTTTTATACCAAAAGTAGAGTATGGCAAGCTGCGTCGAAAGGCGCAAGAACGACGGTTCTAGCTTATACACTTTTTGAGGAAAGCTCAAATTACTGTCAAAAATGTCACAGCGTCACGCTTGGACAGCCGTAAAGAATGTATATGTGACATTCACATAACGTGCGATACAAAACTATTTGCCGAAATCTTCACCCACACAGTGGGCATTTCCTCATAGAGCAGGCGGCATTTATTGCCGACATAGTTTTTTTGAATTCAAAAGCACTTTTTTATAGGTTTTCGCATACGGTATTTCCAGCAATGTGGCAAAGGTGAGTCGTGGAAGGTTTTTCAGGGGATTTCCAGAGACCCAGGCTTCAAAAACCCCTTAGAAAAAGTTTGCAATTGTTTTAAAGCAAAGTTTCAGACTCGCCGTAACCTGAAACCTA
>CAJNOQ010004721.1:0-16859 GCA_905250885.1 Didymodactylos carnosus | reverse complement strand
CTGGAAAAATTATGTTCAGAAGCAAAAAAGAAGAACGTGTTTTTCTCGAAAACGACACCTTTCGACTATTTCGTATTTTTCGATCGGAAGGAAGCATTTGCTAAGGCTAAAAAGTAGTTTTTCGTGATCTCCAGCTCTATCAAATGATGTAAAGAAAACACGAAAAAAAAATTTACTGAAAGTTTGAATTGCCTGCACCTTATAATTTCCTATACAGTGTTATTAGAGATGTAGTATTAATTGTTGACACATAGTAATAGGTTTTCGTACAATAGCAACACTTCTACGAACTTCTAGACTTCAGGAATCCATTGCAGTCCAAGAGTCTGCTGTTTCCTCCTTGCAAAAAACACGGTTTCTTTAGAAGTACGCGCTTCTTTAGGTTTTAAATTTTTTCTAAGCTAGCCAGAAAAGAGTGCATCTTTCGAAATCCTTAAATCCCAACTTTTATTGAAATTGGTTCAATAGTTACAATAATAGTCTAGGCCAACTTTCTCAAGTTACA
Source organism: Didymodactylos carnosus (assembly GCA_905250885.1). Taxonomy (NCBI): domain Eukaryota; kingdom Metazoa; phylum Rotifera; class Eurotatoria; order Philodinida; family Philodinidae; genus Didymodactylos; species Didymodactylos carnosus. The sequence goes on along the minus strand of CAJNOQ010004721.1, from coordinate 16,354 downwards.
CGCCTGGTCAGTTGTATAAGTGAGATACGAGGATAGTCTAATCAAACGTAGTGCTCCATATACGACTGCTCTTATCTTTGTTGAACTATGTAATATATTGGAATCTCTTATATGCGATTATACGTTGAGTTTCGAGCCACGGTCAAGGTTAGTGCTTTTTCTTCTCAGTCTATCGAATTTCATACAGCCACAAAAGCTTCTGCGTTTTTTTGTGCAAATTAAGAAATACTAGCCAATTCTTTTACAGCGGAAGTAAAACGCAAGTGTCATACATAGTTTTAGTAGCATTTTTTCGAAGTACCTGTACGAGAACTAAACAGACTATGATGTGTCTTAAGCAGCACACGCAACGATGAGCTGGGCTGCATTTGTCTCATCTGTTGGACTTGTGATTGTAATGACGACGATGGTTTTCGCTGATCACTGGACGCGTTACTTTGTGTTGTTGTAGAATCTGAAATGATCAGCCTATGTCAGTTTTTATTAAAGATTTTCGATTATGCAGCACTTAACCGTACTTTTCAAAGGCTTTTCTCTTTGTTTACGCCGTTTGAAAACGTTTTGCCATGTTACGGACATCTGCAAGGTGTTTAGTTGCTCAGCAATTGTGACAAATCGCACAAGTTCATTTGGAATTTTGACTGACTGAATTGGCATTTTCTCGAGTTGTTGGGTCATTTTTATCAACAGATTTTGGTATTTATCGAAATCGTTCGCTTGTTTGCAATAGGTTTCGAGACACAGTTGGATTTTATGCTTTATATTCATCTTCTTAGTCATTTCTTGATCATAGTTATTGAATAACTCTTCTATTTCTGATTTTTTTTTCTCAATGGTTCGAACATATTGCCATATTTCTCGAAACTGAATTCTCTCGTTTGGCGAATGATTGCGCATATTTCTGATATCAGCAGCCATAACGCCATTCTTTTCCAAGCTTGTCCATAAATCTGCTAACGCCATCAATAAATCATAATGAATTCTTGAATTTTTTAAACAGTCTTCAAATAATATGATTGATACTAATGAATTTATGTTCGGTCGAACAATAGTGGATAGGTATACTTCCAAATCTTCTATCGTGTTAGCATTCACACAGATTTCAATCAGATCAATTAAAATTTTTAAGTCTGGACGCTCTTTAATCCTTTGTAACAACCGAAAAAATGGACTGTCCATAGAAAGATGTTTCATGTTAAGCTTATTGGTGTCATTTTCAGCAATATCGAGTTGGAATTTCTTCTTATATGCAATCATAAATTGTTGATTTTTCACGTGTACAGCTATTTGTTCAGCCATTTCAATCAATGCACTTATCTCCTTCGGAAAAAACAATGGCAAACTAGTTTGTATGAAAAATTCTAGACGATTCGGTTTTTGCGTTTGTCCTAGATGCTCAATATTGAGTAATGATTGAATTAGACTATCGATAGATAGAATGAATTTTGAATGTATTGTATACTGTTTGATAATTGTGCCCAACCATATATCCAGTAAGTCCACAAACATTTTTAAGTCGGTGTCCGTATTGGCGTAATGTCGATCACACAGAAAACAATTGAACCATTTGTGATAAAACAACCAAAGTGCATCAGCCCTTTTGTCGGTATATTTGGTAAGAACATCTTTTATATAGGCCGGTACTTGAAGTTGGTTTAGAATATGTGGATTATAATAATCAATCAGCACCTTGCTTAAGTGGTCTAATTGATTCACAGAGGTTACATTCATATTACGTAGATAATTTGTTATTGCTGAACTCAGATCAGAACTATTCTCAAGTATATTACGCAAACTGTTACTACAACTGCTATGTACTTTTTCCAAGAACTGGAGTACATTTTCGAGCGTCATTGTAAACTGGCTTACTTTCAGGATTTCTCTTAGAGTAGTTGGAACATCACTTTTTACACTTTCTATTGTTGTCTGTAAAAGTTTCTCGGCAATGTCAATAAATTCTACAAATGTAGTTGTCATTTTCAAACATTCGATCGTGAGTGTGTCAGCGCTAGTCATTGTAAATATATCTGACCAGCCATTTTGACGAATTTTTACATTTAGTTTTAATATCTTTTTCACGAGTGCATCTGCAATTTGCCGCTGTTGATGAACATTTGGTATTTGCTTCAGAAACGATACTGTGTCATTTGAAGCAGATGGAGAATAAATTTGAAGTTTGCAAAATAATACATTTGTGCAACCATCTTTGACTAAACTCCAATCACTTTCTTTCATTTCATTAAAGACGTTTTGTGATTTGATTATGACAGATTTTAAAAGAGTATCGACAAACGTAATTGATTTAGGTTGATTGAGGTTGAAATTAACTTTAGCAACAGTTAATAATCCCACCATACGTAGAAGAATATTTATGACGCAGTTATGATTATTTAATGCTGGCTTTATTCTCGATAAGTGATCGTTGCATTGTGAAAAAAATTTATTGATATTGACTGTCTTACCTATATTCACCGCTGCAGCACTAAACTGACTGAGGAATGAATCATACAAATCGAATTTGTTTTGCTTAATAATAAAATATGTATACTGCCATAGTTGTTCCCAGAAAGATGATGGACCACCAGGTGGTTTACATAAGTATGCTTTTTCGAAGTAAATCGAAAATAAAAAGTGATGTGTGTTTAACGAATTACTGTACCATGTACGAAGCGTTTTGTCTTCATGATTCAAGTTTTTCACACGCAGACGAGTAGGAGCGGAAAGTTGAAGTTGATACTGGGAAATCATACCGAATTGTTCGTTATTGTCGTTCTGTTTTATGAGTATTTTATCATTTAAATTTTGTGCTGTGAATTTCAAGTGGTATAAGCATGGTATATCGTCGGTTGACGAATATGTTTCTAACTTATCGATTTCCTCAAATATTAATTTTTTTTGGTCATCGCCAGAGAATAAGAAATTCATTGAAAAAATTTCAGAGTTTTTCCGACACCATAACGCATAAACATGAACATCGTACGGCTGACTGACCGCAGTTACAGCGGCTGCTGCCATCTAAAATATTTCTTTCGTAAGAATACTTTTGATTTGTGTCAGAAATATTTCACTCGAATGATCTACAAATACAATAACTTGTAATATTGATTTAAGATGGGAGAAATCCCGTGAACAGTCAAAGATATTATTCGGTTTTGACTGAATTTGAATACATATAAATACCTTATTCTTCAGTTGTACATTTCAGAATACCAGTGTACATTAGAGAGATGTATATGGCACTTCAATCGAACACAAATTTGACTCCTTGGCATTGAAAGCACAGATAACGCAGTAGTGTAATTTGATTTTGTGTACCATTGGTACCCGTTTTTACGCTAAAGAAGCACAAACTGGTGTAATGAGTTTTCATGTTCTCATTGCGTGTCTAAGTAGTTATGAAAAAATATTTTAGTGGGGAATATAGTGTGGAAACATATCCGAATCAGGATATATAGCCCGATTGGGCTATAGGATTATATCTCAATCGGGACATTATAGTCCGATCGAGCTATAATTTTATAGCCCGTACGGATTTACGGCTTTTCTAATATTCCAATCGGGATCTTCGATTTTTTAAATTAGAAACGAAGTTCACTGTGTTTTGTTCTATCGCGCGTGTAATTAGCATTTGTAGTGTATTATAGTTCTTTTACTTAGTGTTGACCAAAAGTTCGTAGAACGGTGATTCCGTCCTCCCCTCCTCATACCGTGATCAAAACTTTTGGTCAGCCCTAAGTATATTCTGATGGCGCTGGAAATTCGTCCTATATATTTGTCTACTGTCTTGCATTTATCTATTGCAAAAATAACTTGAGTACAATGAAGACATCCTCAATTGGCAAGCGTGCCTGTATGATAGTCAAATTGTTCTTCAGCACAGAAATGCAAGATGGAACAAAAATATACAGGCGCCTGTTTCTTAAAAAAACTTAAGTAGAAAATCTTACTTAAGTCAAAAAAGACAAAGACTTTTTTGGACTTAAGTTTGACTTAAGTAAGATTTTATACTTAAGTTTTTTTAAGAAACAGGCCCCAGGATGATAGAGAATTTGAAACTCTATCAGAATGTTTAATTCCTTTTAGAAAGATTTATTTCCATAGTATCTATAATTTGAAAAAGCATAAAAAGAGCGAATTTTCGTACTTGTCAATTGAGGGTATCTTCATTGTACTAAGTTATTTTTGCAATAGATAAATGCAGGACAGTAGACAAATATATAGAACGATAGAGAAATTCAAGCGCTATCAGAATATACTTAGAGCTGACCAAAGGTTTTGATCACGGTGTGAGGGGAGCGAGCATCGTCGTTCTACGAACTTTTGGTCAACCCTAAGTAGTATGTGAATAGACAAAACAAATCAGTAGCAAAAAGTTCAATCATTTACAGGTTTTTCAACTTTTCCAGCGAACCAAATTCATTGGATGAAAGTTTTAAATTCAAACATGAATTAAACGAGATTTTAGCTTCTGGTTTTGTCTTTTTATTATCTATTACCATTATACAGATATTTAAGATTCAAAATTTTTTAGGTTACTAGTCTAAAAGATAAAAGGTGACTGCTAAACTAAAGAATAGTGAATATCTCTGTAATGGTAAAAGGTCATAAAAAAACGAAAACAAAAAATAACTTATCGTTTATTTCTTATTTGAATTTAAAACTTTGTTCCAATGACTTGATTTGCCCAAAAGTTCGTACTCTTGAAAGAAATCTGTAAACGATTGCATGATGTTAGGAAGTATAAACCAAATTTATATCAGCAATGGTCATCTTTCAAATATACATGTTCTCTTCACTCGATGGTTATTTTCCCTTTCTGTTCTTTTGTTATATGTATTCACTGTCCTGTTTTTCTATGATGTATTATTTTTCTCTTTCTGTTCACTCTTTCCCATGGGTATTTTTCATTTCTATTCTTCTCTCTCTCTCTCACTCTCTCTCTTGTACAATAGCTGTTTTTCCCAGTTTCCCAGAGGAATGTTCCTGTAGCTGAGATATACTATATATAGTTGTTAATTTGCTGAAATAAAGTATGTGTAGCAGTTACATTCTTCTTTGGCTATTAACCATTGGATGCAAAACGATTCTGAAAGGAATAACCTAACAATGAGTCATCACTACTATGCCCATATACTATTTGTTCTGCTAACATATGGAAGGAAAAACAAGAAAATTATCAGGAGTGCAGTGTAACATAGAAACACTCGTATCGATAGTAAAACTTTATTCAACGCAGCTTTTCTTACCATTATTAGGTAATAAAGAAAAAGATAATTATAATTATTAGCCTTAAAAAAACTTCATGTTAACAATAAACAACATGATACAGGCCCTATAAAGGCAGCATTCAAAAAGACCGGGTTAAACGAGCTTAAAGTAAATACAAACGTCGTGAGACATTAATTAAAACAGTAAGTTTTGCTTAATTTTATGCGACGGAGATCAATGAAGGGAGATTTTTTTGAGCTTCTTAAAGGGAATGGATTTTTAATCTAATCTTTCTTTTGTTTTCAAAATTTTCTGACTTATCTGGACTCGGACAGAAGATATTGCAAAGTTTTTGCCAGAATTCATATTCAGACAAATGAAACGTTTTCTAACAGACACTGTGATTACGAAAACTTCGCAATACTTTAGCCGGCAAGCCAAAGTTACAAAAATAAAAAACACGGAGCTTGAAATATGCATTTTCTCACATAAAGCGAACCTAACTGCAACGCTAAGATGACGCTGATGTTTGTTCAACATTGGAAAAATTTAATTTTTAAGAAAATGTACTCTATGTCCAAAAAGAAAAACATTTTTTTTCTAGACAAAGGTTCACTCAGAGTTTGAAGATCGACTGCGATGCGATACTCAATCGACCAATAGCGATTGACGAGGATGACTTTAACTGAATATTTCACTGCATGTCCCTGCCATGTGCACGTCGAGAGTAGGAGAAAATTAAAAGATACTTCGAGAAAGTGTTAAGATAGCTAGTAAAAAAAGTAAAATATCCTGATCGGGATATAGAATATGAACCTCGAGAATTATTTAAAAAGAGGTTGCTGATCGAAAAAAGACTTGGCCACAAGGAAAAAAGAATCTGATTCAGTTTTTAACCCTCTTTTCGGCGGTATGGTCAAATCGCGAACATCAACATTTTTTTCGCTAATGAATTTTATTTAAGAATATAGAATTTATATCCCGATTGGGATATATTTTGGTGCAAAACGAGATATAGAGCATGAGACGCTACTAGAATAGGTGTTCTTAAAATTTCACACTTGCATATCTGATGTACGAGGAGAGGTTCATTTTTTGGTTTTTAACCCATTAGTGTAACTGTTATAAATGTAAGAATATTAATACCCCTCGACAAGTTAAATAGTGTACCTGTTATTTTTCTCATATCTCAATAACAAAACGGTTTCCAGCGTTTGACATTTTTTAGCAAATACAATAAATCAGTGTCTAATATTACTCTCAAAAAATCTTGCTGTATTTGTCATATCTATGAAGGAAAACTGATTGTTCTTTTTACATACAGGCATTAGAATATTGAATAATACGAGGAAAAACAATACAAACAACGAGATACATGAGTCTATTCAAGGATATCACAAATAAAGCATAAGTTTTGAGAGAAAGTTTGACAATGATCCATGATGTTTGCCAAAAAATATCAACGCTGGAAATCGTTTTATCGTTGAAATATCAGAGAAATAACAGTTGTACTGATGGTTTAAAAAACAAAAAATGAAAGTCTCCTCGTACAATGGATATGTAAATGTAAACTTTTAAGCAATGCTAGATATCAGTGCCGTGACGATAGATGGTAGGTCTGTGGAGGCCTACGTCTCTCCTGCTCTTCTGGTTTATACATTCTCTAAATCACAAACGTTGTATGAAGTTTTTGGACATTCCAGGTCATAACCGAACTATTCACAAATCGTTCAGTAATGCTGCGGAGCTAGTGTATTGGCTAAAACAACAGCGACAGAAGCGACTCATTAACTGAATTATGCATAGGAAATGATAAATATTATATCGATATATGTAGATCTACTAGATACTGCGTAAGAGATATCGGTAAAAAGTGTTTACCTGTTAAAACCGTACTGATAATAGAATTTGAAAACACTCAGCGAAATCCTAGTTTCCTGCCTCTTTTTTTCGTACGCATAGTAAAGGAATGGAACAAGTAGCCGCCATATACTGCAAGTAGCTCTTTCTCTCTTGGTTCTCTTATAATCACTTCAACTATATTGTTCAACAAAAAATAGAAAAAAAAAGTAAAAAGTAGAATTCTTCGCTGACATCTGTGATTGTTCTTGCTCTGGTAATGTACTCATACCCTTTACAATGTTCTATACCTTCTATGTTTTCTTTAAATTTACAGCACTCCTCTTTTTTTGCTGCTAAATGAGTAATTTGTACAGAAACATTGCTTTCTTTACTATATTTCAGAGCTCGTAATAGCAAAAACAAAAAGCAGAAGTAGGAGTAGGATTCAAAGTCTTTAAAGATAGGATTTATATCAAACAGTAAGATAAATGTAGGACGTGTGAAACCAGACGGTGGAAACGTTGCTTTTGTTGCAAAGTTGACTGTAGTGTAGGAAACTTTGCCTTTGCAGCAAATTTGTGTATAGCACAGGAAATTTGTCCTTTGAAACACTGGCTCCACATGTACATGGACATGACGACCAGTTTGCGACATCAGACTGCAGAGCATTTTAAAAATAATACGAATGATATCCGTGCATACATTCATATATATATATATTTATAGAGTGCGAGCATTCAGAAATGCAGGAATTCAGTAATACGGGAATGCAGGAATACAGTTATATATGATGGTGTGAATACAAGGTGAAAGGAATCCAGGAATGCAGGAATACGGCAGGATGCATAGTTTGGCGTTGCCGCAACCACGATATTTGTTACGTTGCTGTAACCCAAAATTGACATACCATCTACCCGTACATAACCATTCCCACTCGTACTTGGCGGCTGTAACGTGAGAGTGAGTAACCAAACAATATTTCATTTCGTTTGATGAAGGGTATTATTAGTATTCAGGAGAAAGATTTCGTAGTTAAGAAAGTCATGAGTTTAAGCCGGAGACAGCGTTCGTTTTCGTTGAAGGTGAGCGTTTTCGTGAAACTAGTGTGCATTAATTTTTTTCTGATTAAAAATCAATTCAAATTAATTTAACTTGATGCATTAATCCAAATTAATTGAATTTTAACCAGTTCGAATTAGTTTATCAACTTAAATGAATTTGAATTGAGTTTTATTCAGAAAAAAATTAATGCACACTAATTTAATATGAGACTTTTTTAAATTAGTTCGCATCAATTTCTAATTATTTCCAAAGTTACAATGGGGTATCTTAAATAGATTTACCGAAATCTATGGTTAATTACCATACATGTATGGTGACTGACATTCTAAACACTGCAGTATTTGTCCTAATGCCGTTTGTTGATCAGCAGATCAAATAAACGGTATCAGACGAACTTCTTCTGTTTTATCACAGTTTCCAGTATTGAACTTCTTTTCGTATAAATCTTTACTTTCATAATAAAAAGCATGAAATGATTTATTATTAAAATGTCAATTATTAAAAGCGGAATATATTTTAGAACGTTTTCTAGGCGTTCGGGCAAATTCGGGGTTGCACCAAGATACACTCATTTTCATTTATATAAAAACCAACTTTTTCTTTTAGTTGTTCCGATTCGATATAAATAAATTTTTTTAATTCAGTTCACCGCAGCATGATTTGCAAACATTGGAAAAGGCATCTCTCAGCTCATTTTAAACACATGTTTCCCATGCGATGAAAGAAGCGTTTTTCTTTCAGAATAAAATTCTGCCGGACTCTCTGCAGATAGCCTAGAGTTGTGTGTATTAAAGTATCCGGCGATGTTTCTTATCTACGCAGAATTTTCCTATACTAATTCTAATGAACTATGCAGGGTTCTGTTGGTGCTGGAGAATAACAATCCTGCGTAAAGCTAAGGAACATCGCTAGACATTTTAACAGACAGAACCCGCAGAGCTCTTGCGTAAAATTCTGCATGGATTTTTATTATCTTTTTCAGTGCGTTAGACAACGGGATACAGTTTTTTCGTAACCCCATACGTTCGTGAATGATCGCTGCACGGCCCCTCCGCGAACAACCGCCTCGAAACTGATGATGAATCAAGAATTCTTTAATTTTGCCGCGATTTGAAAAATCCTTTGTAAGCCAAAAAGTATCAAGAAATAAGTTGATGTGTATGCCAGAGAAATCCAACTTTTTCTTGTATATTTTATTATATCTGCACGATATAGTAGGTATAACAAGAGCAACTGAACAGTCATAAAAAACCCACACGACCGGTTTCGAATTCTTTTTTCAAGTATGAAATGATAATTATGTACAACAAACATGCGGTTATATATGACAAGACAGTGAAAATAAAAACAGAACAGAAGAACGCTGCACGAACTCAAAATACGATCCGTTTCTCTTAAAGAGCCTTTCATATGTTGTATTATCAAAGAATCAATTTCAACCTCTATCTGAACTATTTTACAGTAGTTTAAATATGTCATATCAAAAAAACTATCATATCCTATATCTCTATAATTTTCAGTCAGAAAAGAACTTTTGATCGTCAACGTTCCTGAAGATACAATTTCACCTGCGTGCTAGACCCTTTTGGCCCTACTATATTACAGAAAATGAACCAATCTACATTTAAGTGTTTTTTATGCGAAAACGAGAGTGCTTATAAACTGCGGACAACATCTTCACAAAAAAACAGTTTACAAAGACTTTGAATACCCTCTGTCGTATATCATTTTTAAAAGTCCGGTATTCCCGAATTCCTGCCTTGCTGTATTCCTAAATTCCTGCCATTCTGTATGCCTTTCATCCTGTTAGTTCTGAATTCCTGCCATCCTGTATGGGCACCATTCTTTATCGCTGAATTGAAGACGCGGTAAACATGTGTGTCTATAAATACATGAATATTAGTATATACCAGACTGCTGATATGACGTCCTAGTGAGTTCGAAGGAGGAGAAAAGTCAACTTGCATTGCAGCAAAAGCAAAGTTTCCACAACAGCCGTAAAACACGGCTACAAAACGTGTGCGCTTATCTCTATTTTGGCATAGTGTGATCAGTTGACCATATTTCATGTACTTTTGCCTTTTTAATGCATATATAAATTAAAAGTGTTCGATAAAGACACGGACAGTGGGAGACTTTTAAGAGATCATATCTATCTAATGACTTGCATAAAATCGGACACTTTTGTTCGTTGTTTATCAGGCACTACCAAGTAGCCCAAAGAGTTTATTCTAAGCTCAATCGATAGAGAATTGAATTTTCTACAAAACCTGATTTGAGTCTCTGGTAGCACTTTTTTCGTTTGAGCGCCATTTAAAATATTGCAGGTGCTGAGTTACCTAATTGCAACACACTGAATATAGAAAAATATTTGCCTTGATCGAAGAACATTCCATAAGAATTTGAAAACATTAGAAGATTTAATGGAAAATTCTGCATCTCCTCACATATTTTTCGAAATTTAACAGTTAAATTTTCTAAGAATATTTCTCTGTGCAAAAAGACTGATATTCGATAAAAACTGAAATTCGAAAAAAACCTAACTTTTCTTCACAGAATTTAGTCTTTTTACTATAAAAGCAGTAAAACGTTCTGAATCCAGAGTTTTACTCTTATTATGTTACACAGAACTAAATTCTGCATCTTTTGATATATAAACAAATTTTTCTCAATTGAAACCATTAATTTATCAATTAATCAATAATTTTTAATTTGAAACCATTAAAAAATCAATTTAGTTTGAAAAAATTGAAAAGCCGGTTGAGAACTAACTATGAGTCCAACTGACGTAGCGAAAACATTGTATGAAGCTGTAACTGAGTGAGCTCGATAGAGCATACAACTCTCTATCTATCTACGTAGAAAAATTAACTATTGAATCTCAGACTCAATGAGCTAAAAATCTCAAAAAATCTGCAAATAGCAGATTTTGTAGATAATTCAATTCTTTATCGATTGAACCCAGAACAAACTCATTGGACTACTGGACAGTACCTCAAAAGAAAGGAACTGGGTTTGAAGAGGCTGCAAAAATATACGTAGTGGAAAAGTTCTTTCACAATATTGCCGTCACATGACTGAAAGAGTAACTCCTCATCTTCTCGAGATTTTCCCGATGCTTTCAGAAGCTGATAAAGCTTCTTGTAGCTAGTGGCAACATTTTTGTGTGAATGCTACTAGATTGAGTACTTGTCGAAATAAATCACATTTAATCAACTCTATCAACGTTATTATTATATGGAAAATGGCAGCGAGCTATATGAAGTTTTAACAAACCTGTGTATTCGGTACAGAAAGTCTTGGAATAATATAACAATAAAACTAAAGAATTATGAAAGAATAAATAATATATGCGTTTGTAGTATGGGAAAAACCCATAGTAAGTTGGCACATTGGCAACAGAAACACGAATTTTGATGTTTGTTTTTCTCTCCTTGATTTTATAGATAAAACTTTGAGAAGCAGAAATGACAAAATATTCATGGAGATTTTCATTTAAAAATTGAAAGAAAATTACACTTTACCCTTCGTCATGGTTTTGTTATCATTCTTTTACCAGGCCTCTAGCATTCAGGTATTTGTCGAATTCTGTCTCTCTACAGATAAGAGAACGAAAAGAACAGTAAGACAAATATTTTGTGTAATTAATCGCTCTTTACTTTTTTTTACCAAGTTAAATAATTCTTTGAGTAAACCTAAAAAAATAACTTTGTAACGAAGAGAGCTAGAGAGCTGCGGTTTTCAGATTCTGAGACTTGAGACTCTGGGACGTAAACCCATGAAAAAAGCAGGGCGTCCGATCAGGTTTACGATGATGTACTCTTCGGGACAAAATCTGAAAGCTTACCGTTCCCAACTCACACTAAGACATCCAATCTCAAATAATACCAATCAATAGCCAAAACGGTCCTCTTAAAAACTATGCAAAGGCCAGGCCTTCATCTCCTTTGGTTTCGGAGATACAGGCGTTTCCAAGGACACATTTAGATCATTACAGACACGTCTGGGAATTTCAGAAATATGTGGATCATAGGTAATCAACCACGCTGATCATCGTGGCGATGTTTGTTTAATTTCCCACTCATCTACAACTCCAGAACATCCACTGTGGTGAAAAGCCGGTTTTTCGCCTATTACCGTCAAAAATTGAAATGAGTGGTTATACGGTTTTTTCGTCCAAAAAGACCGAAATTTTTAGGGAACGATTAGCCGAGAACATAGAATATTGATCGAGTCGAAAAAATTACATAGGGTTTTCGGTTTATGCATACGATTTTTTAGCGGATCTCTGGAAAACCTCCCACGGAACCAAAGCTCAGATTAGCTTTTTTTCGACTCGATCTACATTCTATGATCTCTACTAATCATTCCCTGAACATCTCAGTCTTTTTGGACGAGAAATGAGTGAAATATATGCTTATTAGTTTTTGACGGTAACCTGGAGAAAAACCGGCTTTTCACCAACTGTTTTTTTGCGGCTATGTTTTCTATACCAGCTATTTTCGAAGAGTTTGTCCAATGAATCCATATCTTTCTAAACATATAGAAATTGAAAGACGATCAATTAATTGGATTATTGAATATTGTTTAATTACGTTTTAATGAGTTGATCATTTTCAACTTCGATATAATTCATGATTAATTTTTTGATCTGTTATTTCCGTACATAGTTTACCTTTTAGTTGTTCTATATATTTGAAAAGATTGCATTTCAAGAGTATGATAAACGTTAGAATATTCATTCAATCATAATTGTTATTGGTAAACAAAGTGAACTTCAATTCTATCATGTGGATTCATGTCAGAGTCACAGGATTTATTTTCATTCTCGGCAATTCGAGTTATATGGATAATAATCGATGTTTGTGATGGTTGAATAAGAAGTGACAGTTCTGGTTTTCTTGCATCGAAAATAAAACATTCGATTTTGTTTTGTATTGGATATAATTCTTTAATTTTAATTTAATTTAATATTTTACTTTCGGTAGGACCGTCAGTTGTGAAAATTCTTTATTAAATTCTACAAAATAATTTGAGACTTTATGGGTAAATGGTAGACAATGTTCAATAATAATTGAATCGATGGTCTCATTTATATTAAATGACGAAGATATCACACTAAAAAAAACAAATGTCTATGATTATGTCATGGGAACTAGATATCGTAATCATAGAATATGAAAACAGTTGTTTCATTATCATCTTATATGAAGCAGCGATGGATAGAGAATGTATGATCAAGCATTTCAAAGTCACACTTGATATCGTAAGTCCTAGATTGTACTTTTAGATAGTGTACACTGCGCGGAATACTATCTAATCTCAAAACAAAAATTTGAAAATCGTAAAAATTTTCTCTTACGTTAGGATAAATAACTGATATATTGGAATTGAAATTTCAGAAGAGCATTCCAAATGGTATCCCATGATTATGTATTTGATATATTCGAATGGGCTCGGGAGAAAGTCCTGCCCGTGCACGATATTGATCTTCGTCGATGGGCGCTGAAGAAAGTTATGGATAAATCTTTACACACTTTCGCGGCTTTGAACCACTGGATCCACAATATAAACACGATATCATTTCGTACAAGGCAACAAAGGTGAAGAGATTTGTGATTAGTTCTCAGATATATGTGGAAACTATCCTTGTTTTTGGAGGTCAGATCAAAATAAGAAAAAGGGATCCTTTGCGAGTTCCATACTTCTAAGTTTTACGCGAAACTTCAGTTCATCTTGAAATATTTTGAGACAAAGCTTACTAAAAATATTTGTTCTTCATAGATTGCGACAAAGCGGAAAGTAGTGAATACTTGGAGGTATCTCTGAACACGAAAAAGCTAGTGCTTCCAGTGCTAAACACGAACGCTGAATCAAATCGCATGTGGCAAGTAAGTCGACACTTTGGTAAATATTTGTTGTTCATCAGAGTGAACGATATCATCCAAAACGATCAGATGCATTGACAAACCGAGAGAGAAATTGAGAAATCTCTCTCTGAGGAACTAAACATTTGGAAGGCACGAACTGAAAACGTCTGTAGTAGAATCATGAAGCATACATGAGTATTCAGTAAAGATTTAAACTCAAACTGTTGCCACTGAGCGGAGTCACACGTATTTTTGTCATACAAGATGAAAATCGAAAAGTCATTTTTGCTTCGTCCTCTAATGTAATGAAATTTATTCCCGGTGATATAATCTTCAACTACGCAATGGTCGACCAACCCTTCTATAATAACATGATCTCGCGAATATTATAGATCAATTTTTCTCAAATACTGTATTTCTTACTAGTAAACCGTTGATTTCATCGGCAAATATGAATGATTCAATCCTTCATTAGAGGACAGTGTATCCTTCAGCTCTTATTGACAGAAAGAAGAAAAAAGTCGGTGCTTTCATATCAAAACACATCATCGTTCACTAAAGGATTTCTTTTTTGCTCTGGTCAAAAATAGTACAATAGAGCCTTAGCGTATAGCAAATCTTTTTTATTCGCATACAGGAAAACAAATGTGATATTAGGTAGCCTATGCGACAGGAAAGAAAAGGATTTTTTTCTCGCATTTTCTTCGTGTTCTATTGAAATGACGTATGAGAAACTTTTGTTTTCACTCATACAAGATAAAGTATTTTAACCGCTCGTCGTACAATTTCTTCTTGATCAGAAAAACAAAGCGGGATGTGGAATGTGATTCTGCAGAAAAGGATTTTTCATTGCATCCGACAATCCCATCATGACGTGGAGGTGTTTTGTGGATTCAGTTCAGTCTTTAGAAAAAAAGAACATTCATTCTGTTTGAAATGAATGACCACGAGACGAGAAAGATGAAGGTAAAGATGATGGAGATAAAGATGACGCACATTTTGTTCATCTTTTTATGCCGTTTGTCTTTTATAGGCAGGATAATAATTCATCGCCACGCAAATAAGCGAAACGTTTCTGTTTTTTCGTTCTATCTTAAAAAATGCGTCTGAATGTCGACATATGCACCACATTAAAATGTGCTGTACGCTAAGGCTCTAGTATATAGAAGATGACAAAAGACTATAACGATAACAGAAAGAGAAAAATATAGAACAAGGATAGTGAATCGTAACTGGTGATACAGTCTATAATCATCAGTGGCTACTACAGACTAATAGTAGTCAGTAGGAAAAAAAATTGTTATATCCCGCCTTAGAATCCACCTGCAGTCAACCTGCAGGGTAGGGCAGTGCAGAAGTTTACACCCTCAACCTCTGCCTGTGCAGAACAAAATATTTTTTTGCTAACTTGCAAACTGCAACGCGGGTAAATTTTCTTTTGTCGCTGCGCGGTACTACTCAGGGGTGAAAAATTATGCAGGTGATCAGCTCTGACACTAGTTAACAATTACTGAAAATATTTTCGTCGGTCGACATAATTTTGAAAAAATTATGAATTTATCAATATCAAGTGCGAAAACGCTTAAATTGGATTATTTCATATAAAATCAATTTTTACTATTATCGGATCAAAAGAAAAAGAGGAGTCAGCAGAAAGGCTATAACTCAGCGAAGAAGATAGATAGCGGACTGCGATTTTCCCCATTCGAAAGAGGACTGTAGGGAACGTATACTTATGCAAAAAACAGAGTTTTTCGAACTGTTTCAGGGTATTTTGCAAAAGGAGTCAATATTTGGAAAACCAACGTGATTTGGTCGGAGAATTATTTTTCGACTTATTTGGTGAACCATATGTAAAAAACCGCGCTCTTTCGCATGATGTTTAAGCAACCCGCAAAGTTTTGCTTCCTCACCGAGATACAAGCGTTTTAAAATAGACTAACTTTTTAGAAAATTCCACTTTTAAGCCGTAAAAACCGGCTAGACATTGGGTAATCGACTACGCTGATCATTGTGGTGATGTCAGTTTTGAGGATTCGAGTAAGATGTAATAGTCTATGAGTTCACCCTTCTGTCGTATTTCTTGTATATGACAACTGGTATAGTAGATTCCTTCTCTAAAGCAAAAAAACATTTGCTTAAAATATTGTTTCAAACATTAGATTTATCTATGTCACCTTCCATATGCTCTTTATTTAATTCACCCCATGAAATAATTTTGATACCCTAACGCAGGTTAGCATGAGTGTAAGCCTTGTTTTCTTGTCCGTTGGTCAGTGAACAAATGTTATATTGTGATTTCTTCTGAATTCACCTTTTAATATCCAAAGATGCATATAACTGATACACTCACACTTTATTATAAAAAATCA
>CAJNOQ010004720.1:0-16862 GCA_905250885.1 Didymodactylos carnosus | reverse complement strand
ACATACAGGGCTTTTCGTGTAAATTCTATAACTTTGCAAAGAAAGGTCGTGTAGAGCTGGGAGATGTCTCATTTTAATCAGAAATGTGCGGGCTACAATTATGCGTCACTAAGAAAAGTTTTTGGTTATTTTTTAGAGTTTCTAAACCTACCGGGTCTTCAAAAGTATTGGGCCCGAATCCTTTTAGACTTTTTATTAGCTCGATATACTCTATCGATTGAGGTATAACTCATTAGAAACGGAGAGTATCACCTGGGAAGGTTCCCTCGTCAGTGGTTTCCAGTAACCTTGAAAGAAGAAGAGAAGTACATAGTCGATCGCGTGGATGCGCGTTTTTTATTAGGCCTAGGTAAAAGTTCACCTGTCGTTCCTTGGACCTGAACGCTGGAGAACGCTAGCGTTCCTTGGACATGAACGCTAAAACACTGATGAACGTGAGCTTCTTTTATACGAACGGTATAATATTGTCTGAAGTAAATATAAAACTCTGTTCTTTTACTGTAGAAAGAACATAAATATTTCTGCTTAGTTTTATCTGATCAATAGAAACTCTAGTGAATGATCAAATGGTCTGCTCAGAGCAGTGACCAGATTATTGCAATGTAACAAGGATAGTTACTGATTCTTCCAAGAACAGATCGCCGATTTCCTGACTCAGGAGACGAGTTTTTCCTGCAGTGGAACCGAAGTTCCTTGGTCCAAACCATTTCCGTAACTACATACTTTTTCCTTTCTTAGCGTAACCCATTTGGAAACTAATGAGCGTTGATTTTTCACTAAATACAACTGGCAATCGAGAAAGCTGTTTCACTTGGTATACTACTAGCTAAAATTGCTATATAACGTTTTGCAATACTATTCACTCCAGACAAGATCAGCATCGTTCATACAAAATGAACTTCAGGTTCACCGAAACACTCGCGGTCACGTTCAAAGAATGTCATGTTTGGAGGGCAGGATAAAATGTTATTCGAACTTTCCCACCTACGAGAGCACTTAAGAGAGACTTTGCCAGTCGATCAAGTATCTTGCCAAAGGCCGGTCATGAGCGGAAAATTGACATATACTTTTTATTTCATATTCGGATTCTATTATCAAAACTGGAGTTATGAAAAATAAAAAAAAACTTTCTGACTTATTCTGACTGAGTTATAGAATTTATAAAATGGGCACCATCGTCGATTTGCGAAAAGTAGCCATCTCTGATATTTTGACTATAACTCCGTCATTTTTTAACCGTTCTGTTCGAGCAACATCTCATTCGAAAGCCTGATAAAAGTGAACAAAATCACATAGTTCTGAATTTTTCTAAAGTAGGAAGTGATTGTTTAAAACCCATATCAATTGGAGACTTGGGATTTTGAGGGTCAAAATGTTCGAGAAAATGCCACTGTCGACCCTCCAAACAGAATTTCTCCAATAATTCGAAGATCTCATACGATAAAGAATTTTCAATAAAAGAATTCAGTTTTCCACAAACTGAGCGCGAAAACTTTATTTTAAAAATAGTAGAAAAGTTTCAAAACTTGAAAACAAGATGGCCGACCAGCCGCGAGTTTTCAGTTTTTTGAGATTTTAGTCATCAAAACTTCATTTAAAAACAAAAATAAGGTAATATTTGGCTTAAAAACTGGTTAAAAACTGCATCAAATGAGGTACCTTTGAAATTTTTCAGAGAAATGGAAAATTTCGACAATGACGGAACCGTCTAAACATATTTATTGCGAGAGAATAACAGAGAATATTGTTAGACTAGAAATATCATTTGGTTTAACAGGAAAAGAGTCAGTTCTATGATGATATTAAAAAATGTAAATAACATTGATATATTTTCATATCGTTGAAGGTTCTTCGTAAGTTAAGCTTATCGTATATTATCTATTTTCATTCTGTCAAACGTATTTGAATAACTAAAGAGTAAAGTCGATACTTATCGATACTTCTTGATATTTAAATTAATACACGCGAGTAAATCAGTCTCTCTGAAATACAATTCCAATATGATCGTGAAAAGTTACAGGATGATGAAAACTAAACAGTATAAAATAATTATTTTTCTGCTTCTGAAAAAGAAAATTACTCACCGTACAAAATACACACTGTTGATGTAATGTGAAAGATTTATTTATTTTCTAAAGAATATTTCGCTCTCATTTTCTTTATGCCTGATAAGAACAGCAAATGTGACGGACCATTTTTTTTTTCTCTAGTCATAGCAGTTTATTTGTACATTACTTTATCGCGCTTATTCTTTCTAATAGAATCAAATCGAAGATCTTACATTTCAAAAGTTTTCCGTAGAATTTTATTTTATTATATAAGAGAATCCACTAGCCACTCCATTGTATTGTGTGTATGGTCACGAGTTAAATAAAACGTATGTCGGATGTTGCCGATTCCATATCGTATCTATCGTTGATGTTGCGCTTTTATTACATGAGTGTTCTTCAATTAACAATCTATTTAATATAATACCACTTGTAAAATCTAAATAGAACATTTGTCAATGTACTTGTTATATCAAATGAAATCGTTCGTTGTTGAACCTGTTACGATGAGAAACTTTTTACTACCTAAATGTACCAGATTTGTCAAAATTTATTCTGATGGTTTATCGTTTGTCAATGACGATGTGGTTTAAAAACGCTGCGTGCAGAGGGAATCTTTAACTACATACTAAAAAAATTTATTCAAAAGCAGACCGCTTCATCTATTAAAAATCTACTTGTATTGTTATAAGAGGACAAATTTTGAGAAGTAACAGAATTAATTTCGTTAGGTAGAACTATCTACGGTAAAGAGCATTTAACTAATTAGATGTGCTTTGATTATATATAGACATATTCTTACTCTCTCTCCGCAAAGTGCAGTTGTGGTAATCAACAGTTTTATGATTGAATAAATAAAATGCATCATTCAGAAAATAGTTCTTACGGTTTACACAGAGAATATGTTAAGATAAAGAAGACAATTTTCTTCCGTTTTCAGGGCGACTCCGGGCTCATCAGACTCGTTGCTAGACTGTAACTCCAGCTGTTAAGATATTTCTCTAGTAATAAATGGAGTATAATTATAATGATTTTCGAATGCTGTTTTTTTAATATAAACTTTATTAAAGACAGAAAAAAAAGTTAGTACTATCACACGAAGAAAGAGGCAAGCCCATTCCCAGGTCGAAGAATCTTACTGTAAGATCTTATAAGATTCTTGTACGATTTCGCTAATTTCGTAAGATTCGTATTTACTTTTATTATTTTTCACTGTTAGTACAGCTGAAGTTGAAAAATGTTTAAAAGCAATTAATATTAGTAAGGCTACAAGTCAAGGTATAAGTTCTAAGATTTTGAAAGAAGCTGGATTAGCAATAGTTGAGGATTTAAAGCACATTTGTAACGTTTGTCTTACCTTCGCCGAGGGCTCGAGCCCTCGGAAAATGGCACTCTGGACCCTCGATATAAGCTTTCGAGAGATACTTCCGAGTCCTCTAGAGCGAAGGCTCGAAAGTCCCGAACATGGCACCTTTGGGCGACCGAAGCTCGGAAGTTCCGAACATCTCTATTCGATGGCTCGAAATTTTTCTCGAGGGTTCGCTACCTATCTGAAATCCGAGGGCTCGAAATCGATACCCCACGAAAGGTTATATCGAGGGTCCGAAGTGCCATTTTCCGAGGGATCGAGCCCTTGGCGGGGGCCTATTTTCGAGTACCCGCCGCATCCCTCGAACGAATTTTTTTCATCTGCATGGGGCATTTTCTGTCAGTTAAGTAACTTTCAAACCATCTTAAAAGTGCAGGCTAACATCGTTTCGTTTTAATTTATAGAAACCCTGTAAAAGAAGATTAATATGGTACAGCCTGCTAACAAGCCTGCCATTCAATTCTAGCAGGCAAAACTCTCACGAACAGACCTGTGCGGGTCTGTAGGGAATATCCTGGTAGACCTTGGAAGACCTGCGGCAGACACTGTCACATACCTCTGCTGCATTCTCTCAATATGCCAAACGTTGTCAAAAGCTTTTGCAAAATCAGGAAAAACTGCCGCTGTAAATTTCTTAGAGTCTATAAATTTTCTCCTATTTCGTGCACTAAATCAACTAACTAGTTGTTCGTTGAATCTCCTTGAATGAAACCTGATTGTAACGGTGTCCACAACTGATGTTTTAACATGCGCATAAAGCCTATTATAAACTAATCTTTCTAGGATCTTGGATATAGCAGGTAGGAGCGTGATAGGTGTATAATTTGTTGGGAGAGTGGTATCACCATCTTTAAAAACTAGATGTATTAATCTAAGTTTCCATTTTTCCGGATAAATTCCAGAAGTAAGACAAACGTTACAAATGTGCTTTAAGTCCTCAACTACTGCTAATCCAGCTTCTTTCAAAATCTTAGAACTTATACCTTGACTTGTAGCCTTACTAATATTAATTGCTTTTAAACATTTTTCAACTTCAGCTGTACTAAAAGTGAAAAGTAATAAAATAGGAGTTGACAAAAGGAGCTGGGTAGATGGAATAAATTTGTTATAATCAGCTGAAGGCATTGTACGAATATTCGCAAGGTGCTCATTTTAAATGTGAAGTTTCATTTTGTCGTCTGACCATTTTTGATTATTATGATCTTTCAATTCAGAAATTTTAGTAGAGCACTATCGATGAAATAATATTTTAACTAAATTTTACCTTGATTTTTTGATGCATTAGTCTGACGAATTTTGTTTAAATATTTGTCTTTTTCAAATCCGTTTGACGCTTTCAAATACTTAGCCTTAGAAGAAGCTAAAGAATTTGATTGTTTTTGTTTTCTATATAGATATTTTTTCTGAGGAAAAAGTTGTCGCAAACTTTTATCTAACCACGACTGGTGAGACGAGAATATTTTGACTATTTTGGAAAGAACGCATAATTCGACTGCATTCATTATGCAAGTTTCTAAGATTTCTACCTACTTATTCACACAAACTGACTGTGTTGAATACACTAAAATGTTGTAAAATAAAAACCTATTATAGAAAGCCTTCACTCTAAGAAAATCTGCATCTAGTAAGATTTCTAAGCCGATTAATTAGCTCCTCGTCAATTGGTCTTGAAATAAGAGAAATCAAAACGTCTGATTTTGAGATCTTACTTTTCTCTTATTACTTTTAGATTTTGATTTTTAAAACTAGTCATATTAAATAGGATCATTGTAGAAAAATTCTTGCATATTTCTTAAACTTATCTTATTGAAATGTTGATAAGATAATCTAGAATTTGGATAAGATTCGATAATTGTTCATTCATTCACTCTTTTGTTATGCTCTCATATATCTGTGTTACCGACACTGAAAACAATTGAATTATACGTTTTCAGACCTCATTCGTAATTATTCTCTCAAAGATGTGTATACAACAACTCTTCATGTTTACAATGTAAGCCAATGTTCAATAATAAACGTGTTCTCATTGTGAGACTTAACGAAGGGTTTGGTACAGTTCTCGTATTGGAACAAAATTCTGGTAGAAGAATCAAAATTTCAGAATTATTCACGGTAGACAACCATTTTTCGTTATTTCTGGTAAGAATCTTATCGGATTCTTACATAAGAAGTCCGCACGAAAATGGCAAGAATTTCGTATGAATCCGATAAGAATCAAGTAAGATTTAAATAAGAATGAGCTATTTGATAGGACGTTTCTATCACTTTTTTATCACTTCCTTATGAAATTCTTATTAAAAGCCAGATACCATTTTATTTTGCAGAAACACATACTACATAAGCACCACTGATTTCTTTGAAATTTTTTCAAAGTTTGTTCAAGGTAGGTAAGACTGGTCGATTTGAAAATGCCTCGCAACTTCTTACACACTCACGAATAAACTATACAGCTCACTAAAAAAGGAAAAAAACCATTTGAAGTTTTTGTCATTTCTTGACCTTTTCCTGTCGAATTCTTACAGGATTCTTAACTGATCCTTATCTGCTTTTTATCAAATTCTTGTCACTTTCGTGCAGACTTCTTATGTAAGAATTCAATAAGAATCTAATAAGATTCTTGTACGAGCCGTAGCGGATTCTTATAATTTTCTTATCAGATTCTTTTGTAAGAATCGATTACTAGGGCAGACACTGCTGATATCTAAGAAAAGTGTATCTACTTTTTCTCAAAGATCATGCACTATATTTTCTACTTATTTTATCATTTTGTCAGATTGGAAACAACAGTGTTAGATTTAATTTCACCTATATCTGCCTTGACGTACATAAACTTTCCTCAATTCGTCTTTGAAAATTTATTTATTAAAGAAAAAAAAACAAAGAATTACTGCGATCAACAGAAATTATATTTAAGATCGATTTAGGAGTGATGGGATGTGAGAACTGTGTTCTCAAAAAAAAAAAAAAAAAACGAATCTAAAAAAGAAATTCAAGAAGACATGATTTTTAACCATTGCTCACACTCTCACACAGATATTTATTCTAAAATGGAATAATTGTCATTAATCCGATTCATAAAATGAAATATTATTTTCTCTAAAATAATCATAAATTTTCTTTCTCATATCTTTAACATCTTGCATAAAACCCACCAATGTGACAGAATTTTGTTTTACTTGTAAAAGAACTTTTCGTCGACGAAATTCTTTTGTATATAATTCTTTAATATATTTTATCCAATGTTCATTTGATAAAAAACGTTTATCATCTTTATCTAACATAATTTGTCTTACACAAATATCATCACGTAATCGTTTATAAACTTGATCACATTGATCTTTTGTTAAAGAATATAATATTAATTTTGATGGTGAAGATATACCTGTAACAGTTTGAGATGAACTTCCTCGTTCAATTTCATATGAACAAACATGATCTAATTTTGCCAAATTACTAATAATTAATTCAACTAGAATAACACAAAATATATTATCTTTAGCAGTCGTATACTCTCTCTCTCTCTCTATATATAAAGAAAACTATACCTGTATCAGGATTTGATAGAAAAATGGCCATTTCTCTATTAATTTTATATTCTCGTTGTAATAAATTTTTTAATATTGCTTCAAAATAACCCTTACATGTTTGAACTTCATCGAAAGGACCAATTAAAATAATTTTTCGTTGTATTCGATCTTGTTCTATTTTTAAATTTGTATAGGATCGTTGTGCTAAATCAAAAAATTTCATAGATAATAAATCCATTTGATAATGTCGCAAATGATCGATTGAATCAGTTATTTCAGTAGAATATTGTAAATTTTGAGTAGAAGATGAGAGTGAATGATTTTTATTGTTAATTTTTGACGGAATCATATGGAGTAATGATGATGTTGGACGATGAAAACGATTTGACATTTTTGTCGATTGTTGTTCTTGAATATTTTCACTACTATCATTAGCAAAATTTACTTTTGGATCTCTTGTACCAATTCGTTCATAATTTCCATTCACTTGTCTTGTTCGATATAAAATGCCCTGATTATCAATAGATGGTGTAATTAAACTTTGATCATCATGATATGAATCACGTTTTGATGTTGAAGGAATAGTTATTGAAGCCAATTTTGATGGTAAAGCATTAGTATTTGGACTATACATTTGTGGAGGTGTTGATATACCCGAATGATATGGAATTTGAGATTGTGTTACTAAATCGGTCAATTTTTGATTAAGTTCATTCATGGCTTTTTCAAGATTATCTTTGAATGTAACAAGAAATAATTCGTGATTTTTTGAATTTTTTGAAATTTGGAACAATTGTGTATTGTCTTTTGTTGACATATCACTTAATTCACGTATAAGAATATCTTGTGTTAAACCATTTGCTAACGTATAGGGAACTGTTCGAACAATTAATTTATCTAAAAATTGTTCAATGAATTCTTGAACTTCTTTTGTCCATTGAGCACGTTTTTTTAATAGAACATAGTTTGTCGTTGGACCAACGCATGTAACATCTAATCCATCATTTTTTAGCGATATTTTTCCATTTATAGTTTTTAATTTCTCTCTTAAATCTTCCAATAGTGGTCGACTTTTTAAAATGAATTCGTATCGGATATCATCCTGTGATCGAAAATGCAATATTTCCGGTAATTTAGCTGTGTCAATGTCAATAAAAGGTTCTCTAACAAGCAAAAATATTAGATAGAACAATGATAAATGTGATATTTGATCAAATATTATACTTACATGCCCATATGCTCGTAGTAGACACGAACATCAAGTCGTTGCTGATGAATAACATGTTCACGTTTCAATATACGACGGGCATCTAAACAAAAGTATTCATTTACATTCCGAGCCAAAAACATAGCGTTCCTAATGAGAATTAAAAATGAATTTGTATAGAATCTTCGATATCACAATCATACTATAATTTCTCTTGAGTTTATTCAAGATCCTATTAGAATCACCACAATTCATACGAATTCGGATACTCGGGATTTCATTATCATTTTATAAGATTTTGTTAGGATACTGAAAAGCCTGAGCAAAATTCTAGTAGGATACGTCGAAGTTCTCGTCTAGAAATTCATAGGTCTCATACTAGAGTAGTTCTTCAAAAATAACGGGTGAAAAATACACAAGATGAAAAGAAATCTGTCTATTTTGTCTCGAACTATTTTTTATATGCGAACAAGTGAATATTATATGATAGAACAATGAAACCGCCTTTGATTAACCTACCATTTCAACTTCCTCTGTTAGACATCTTTAAATCTCACTGTATAGTTCGATAATGATGATGGAAAAATGACAATCAAATTGAGAAAGATTCAAAACAACTTGGTTTTTCAATACTTTTTTCTATAAACTATACATTCAAGAATTAGATTATCAAAAAACAATGGAAAAATGTTATGAATGATTCGACGATGTTCATTAGTAATGTGACCTATTTTCAATTGACTTGAACTTTTTCTGACAAATTTTGACGTGAAAATAAACTATGTTATGTAGTTTAAGTTTGAGAGAAATGTCTAATGTGCGAGAGTCTTATAGTATCACTGTTTTAGTCAGCCAATCATAAACATAGTAACACAACTGTGTACAAGAGCTACACTTGTCTGACTAAACGTACCTTTTGAATCTTTGAATGTGACAAGTCCATGTTGATTTTCATGATCTAATTTAACTTCTTTCACCTCACCACCGTCACTACGCTTTTTATTTGAGAAATATAAGTCTAAAACATCTTTTGAAATATCGTCGGGTAAATTACGAATCATAATTGTCGATGGAACATATACTTCACTAATCGATATTTCACTATTATTTAATGTTGGACGTGTTGAATGACGACGTTTTACTTCTTGAATATCTAAATAAACAAAAAATTGTCCTTTGACTAAGAGAGTACTTTAATTATGAGAATACTTATCATACCTAACTCCTGTTTAAATGTAACCATTACTGTAGTGTCACATTCATTACTATAATCAATTCGTTCAATTTCAGCTTCATTTGCTAAATTTTCAATATAAAGTTCCAAATATTCTCGAATAATATCTGTCGGTAAATTAAATAAAATCAATCGACGAGCATCTATGTCTTGTAACTTCATTTTTTGTGCTTTAATAGGCTGTTGATGAAACTGATTAGGATTCATCGATTTTACTAGAGACAAAAGAGAATGAAGAAGAGTATTAATACATATAGGTATAAAGAAATATAGGTGAATGTCATATAAGATTAAAATATGCATAAATAATGAACGCTTAGATAACTTTACCATTTTAGAGACCACCCTGTCAGAAATTTTCAACATACAACACGATATTCTAATCACATTTTTACAGAATGTTAGTCTTATCATTGATCAGATTAGATGAGGTTACGCATTTACGTTTGAAAACTTGAGTTTTTCTAAAGTTATCTTAAAAATAGGTGATAGAACAGAAACTACATAAATTAGATGTGTTTACTTAGATTCGATACAAAAACAAAAAGA
Source organism: Didymodactylos carnosus (assembly GCA_905250885.1). NCBI lineage: Eukaryota > Metazoa > Rotifera > Eurotatoria > Philodinida > Philodinidae > Didymodactylos > Didymodactylos carnosus. The sequence goes on along the minus strand of CAJNOQ010004720.1, from coordinate 6,928 downwards.
ATCTTTGTTTCTATTTTCGAAATAACTGCTGTCTATTTCTATAATAAAATGACAACAAGATGACTTGTGGTTATGATCTAACAACGTGGGATTTGTGAAATTTTTTATTAGTTATTTTTCACAGAACTTCACATGCTTTACTTTTGCTAGTTTTTTCAGGAATCTTTATTTTGTTCTAATACTATGACAAAAAGTCGAACTCTACGTCTATTAAGATATAACCGAAGTTATCTCATCATCTTAAGACCTATACGAGTCTTGAATCGTTTAAAATAGAGGAGAAATTTGAGAAATGGCAACATCTACTTTTCAAGAAAGAAATTTTGAGTAAAAAACTCGTCCAAGTAAAAAACTGTAGCGCTTTTGTAGCAGCATATCCTCTACTATATAAATAAAAACTGTATATTCGAGTGAGCATATTCGACTGTTAATTAAAAGAGTATAAAACCCTCCTATTTCCAACTCATTTTTCCACTGATATATAATATTCTTGCAACATAATACTCTGTACAACAAACAAAAAACGAATATTTCGAGATAATGTCATTTTTCGATGTACTTTTAAAAAGTAATGAACACGTATTGAGGAAATAAAAAGACCATTTTCTTAGCGTCAGATGAACTTGGCTAAAAGTTTCTATAATTTATTTCAACATATTAATTGAGCTGAATGAAATATCTTGAATCTTTTCATAGTGAGACATTTTTAACGCCAATAATGTCATAAATTATGTCAGACAAAAATAATACAGGTCATTCTGTTGAAATATTCTGAATATAATTCTAGAATTTTTCACTTTCTTTCTATCTCGATAATTCAGTCGGATTATGTGGTTATTAATAAGCACCTTTTTTCTTGTGTTTCTTCTAACTAATCATCATTGTCTCGTTATATCGATAAATTCAACGCCGATAGTAGAATAGCTAGAGCAATATCTCAGTAAGAAGATATTTGAGATATTTCATCCAGTTAAACTATTAAATTAAGGTAAAATAATAATTAATTACACAAAATTTTATCCAAATTCATTTAACGTGTAGTAAATCAACTGTTTATTTTCCCTTCATACGTGTTTACAAAGTAATCCAAATGTGAGCTATGTAACCTTAATTCATTTTCTACATTTTTTGTAAATGTTCAGATGAACAACTCAATTACATCAAAGCGAAAAGGCAGACTTAAGTCTCAAGTATGGATTTTTGAAGTCCATCTAAATCCATATCTAGTAGGGATTTGCTCCGGTGGTTTAACTGTCGTTGCTAGCTCTAATATGCGATTGACTTTGATCATTGCATGGTTCTATCGTCTGAAATCCACTTTTTTGCAATAATTTTTTACAAATGGGAAAAGTTAATTTTTACGTATAATCTTACCTTATGCATCAGCACATACACTGGCCGCTCATTGTGATATGATTACGTTAGTTCTAGTTATCGTTTTTACCTTCTCTTTTCCTATACGATACATTTTAGTATATGACCTACTTGGTCTCTGTCACTCTCTCTTTCTCTCTCTCTTTTTGCTATGCAATAAATTTAAAACCGAACAAGTCAACCATGACATATCATTTGATATGAAATATCATTGTGCATTTTGCATCATAATCTCTCAATTTTATTCAACTTTATTAGTGCGTCAACATATCACAGACGCCTTATATCAACTGTAAACAGTGCACATCATCACTATCTAACATTGGCTCTCATATCATTAATCTCGGCCCAAAACTATTAGGATCTAAACAAGATCATGTCTTCTGAAAGTGTTTCATGTTCAGTAATAAAAAAGTAATATCGTTCTACAGTACATAAATATTACAAATCAAAAAAACTGTCATGTTAATGTTTTATTGAAATTTTCATATTGTACTTATATTGTTTATTTTTAGATAATTTTTTTGTCTGTTTGAATAGGTCTTTGTCCGTTCGAATAGTGTCTTTGTCATTTGCTTTATTCTTAGTATATCTAGAGTCAAAAAGCACGGAAAATTATCTTTATCCATCTAACTGATTTAACGATAATTGTTCAATTTCAAGGTCTACACAGCATCTTCATTTTTCCTTTCATTTCTTTCTGAAATTATATTTTTATATTACGATATAGAGGAAGAATGTGTACAACTGTATCCTTTATATCAATCAGATAAATATTAATGTCGAAAGAGTACTAAATAAAAGAAAAGTGCTCCATGGACAATTAAATCGTTCATCATTATCACATATTGTTATTAATTTCAATTACACCTTTTACTGTAAGGATATTAGTTACTACAAAAATAAGTTCCGATTTTAAACAGAATTTTCAGGTCACATAAAAACATTAATGAAAAATATGAAGAGTTTACACGAGTTGACAATCAACTCAGTGAATATTATTTTTTTTCTTCTATTATTACAGTGCTTAATATCCTTAGCAGCAGTATTTGCACACATGACTCAGCTTATCACATAAAGCTATAGACTTAACGTATGTTTAATAATAATCAAATAGTAATCTCTACTAGTACTGGTAATAACACTGTCCTGGATATAGTTGCAATAGTCTAAGTTATCTTTGCAAATGATTATTCATTATTCCGTTTTAGACGGGTGATTACAGACTTACTTTTCGTCCATAATCAAGACTAAATTCACTGTCTCATAATGGATTTATCAAAACTTTTGCGAAAAGGAACAATTACAGTATTTCTAAAATCTGATGAAGCAATACAACAGAGAAAAATACCTCTTACTATAAACATAATCTCTATTCGTGTCTTATTAATTGAGACCATTTTTTAATAAAATAAATTGACTAATTACAAAAAGTGGTCTCAAATTGGAAAGGCAGATGATCTTTATTCCACTTAAAATAGAAAGCGGTCTGTTTTATATACTACACTTGACAAACAGGTTCTCTTTCAATTTAGTGAATGCAGTGATGCAAATTCACAGATAGAGTATGAAGTGATGCAGATTGAATAGATTCATTTTTTACTTATACCTACTTACTGAGGACATATGGTATTATTATGCAGTTACATTTTTTGTTCCATTCTATACATATGATCTGTTGAACAATATCTAAGGTAAACGTGTATGGCTTAAAGTAGTATGAAGAATAAAAATTCGTCTCTTCTTTAAAAAAGATGTCTACCAGTTTCTCTTGAATAAAAACTCAAAGGATCAAGATGAAATCATATACAAGAATAATTTATATCGATTAAAACGTGCAAACAAAAACGGTACAGAAAAATGGATGTGTACCCATAATTCTTGTTCATGTTCAATCACGATTGAAAGTGATGCTATAATCGGTAGCAGTGGAAGTGACGGTAAAGATCAGCTCATGAACCAAAATTACCGTTGAATATTTTAGAATGTATTAGCAATATTAAAATAAATTTAATTAATTAAATAGCGAGTTTTAGAAGAAGCACCTACTCTGCTGCTGATGTACCTGTGTCTGATAGTGTCAAATCAATACTGTACACCACTCGTTTATGTGTTCACTCAAGAAAAAACATCCGCAACTGATTAGACGTTTTCGGCATAAAACCTAGTGGACTAGGAATAATCGATGGAGCTGAACTGGTTTTGGCTAATACTTTTGCCAAGATTCCGTTTTTCAGAAAACCAAGTCCCTGCAGCGAAAAATTTTTTTCACCAAAAAGTTTTTCTGATTCGTCTGTCTCGTACAGGATATTGAGAAACCTCTGGTACACTGGTTTTTAGAATTTTTAAAATGTTTTTGAACGATTTATAACGTCTGGAATTTGAAAGATTCAAGCGTAACTTAAAAGTTTCATCTTTAGCGCTCTCTACAAACGTTTGGAAACTTCGAAAAATAGTTTCCCAGAGCTTTCTCGATGTCCTCTATAAGATAGATAGATCAGAAAAACTTTTTTGTGAAAAAAGCTTTTCGCTGTAGGGACTTGGTTTTCTGAAAAGCGGGATTTTGGCAGAGGTATTAGGGAAAACCAATGTGATACTCGGATTCAGCGCCATCGATTAGCCCTAGTCCACTAAGTTTTACGCTAAAACGTCCGATCCGGTGGGGATGTTTCCTCGTCAGTTCTGTTCAACCAAAAGATTTGCAGTAGTACCGATATACCACATCATACGACATGTACAGCTCTAGATGAATCTAGAGCTGCAGATAAAGTACTGAGATGACTAGCAATCACAGGAATAAATGTTGTAAGGAGAAAACGTTGTTATTTAATTCCATATGTAGAAACTAATAGAAATATCTGAACAGTTTTCAATTTGTTTGTCAGATAGATTGAAATATGTAATGCTATTTGACCACTAGTTGAAAGACCAAAATTATAGCAAGTACACAACCGTTCATTTGAAAATATAGAGTGCGCTGTTCTTGTTTGATCGTGCGTAGTTAAAACGAGTACATCGATAGGTTATGAGGTTTTTTATTGGAACACTGCGGTTACAGATAGGCCAAAGTGTCATCTATCGATCGACGTAAGTCTGAGGTAGCAAGGTATCGTGGTCCGACATGCGAGCTGGTGTATAACACTAACAAAAAAATAAAGTTGGCTTTGAGTATTCAGCACACTCGATAACCCAGAAGGTTTTCTACTTTTGGCTAGGAATACTTCCAAAAGCTTAGGAAAAATTTTCAAACAAAATGGCATCAAAATATTGCCGTGAGAAACTAATATTAGTTTGAAAATTTTTCCTAAACTTTTGAAAGTACTCTTCGCCAAAAATAGAAAACCTTCTGGGTTATTAAGTGTGCTGAATACGAAGAAGCACTTTGCAGCAACTCAAAACCAACTTTTTTTTTCCGGTGATATGTTTGATGGATCCTACCTATCTCGTTATTTCCGTGCAGGAATTTTGACAATAAAAATAAAAAAAAACATAGGTTACTGATCACATTGATCTTCGTGGTAATGTTTATTTTCAGAAGGAAATTTAAAAAAACCAGTAATAACTTGTATTAAGTGGAATAGACCAGGTCTGACTATTTTCACGAAAAATTAAAAAATTGAAAAAGAGTTTGGAATAGTTGAAAACAGTTACTATTAGGAGTAGTAGAAAGAAACATTCAAAAGAATGTTTACAAGATGAGCAACTAATTGTATTGTCATAGCTGACGATAAATGGTTTCCACATAGTCCAAAACAAACCCGTTTTATTGACAGCTTCATTTGTGTTAACTTTTGAACGTGATCCTATTACTCGCAAACGGTTCACGCTAAAATTATCCGAGTAAATTATGAGAATAATTGTACAAATAAGTTATAAAATAGATTTCCAATGTTCATTGCAAGAAGAATGGTTTAATGTAATACATTCAATTTAAATATAATATGAAACCAGATGATGGGTCAAAGATGGAACCATGTAGATGAAAATAATCCTATATTTAATTGCTTAAGCAAAAAATTTGTGAAGAAACGACACTACTATTACAGTCTATTCAACTTCATTTAAAATGTGAGTTTTACAAATAAGTAGTAACTATACTACTTGTGGCAAATTTTCGATAATCATAGTGACAAATTGAATTTCTTCATTTGAAGGTTGTACGGCAACAGAGGATATCACAGGCATATCAAGAATATCTCTGTAAGATCTGGGACGTTGACGCAAATCTTGTTTCAATCTAAAGAAAAATATTAAGCATTTTTACATACGACGATCATAATAGACTTAAGAATTAAGATAATTGTGACGAAAAAGAATTTTTCTTCTCAGGTTTTGTTTTGTACTCGAAACATCTTTCAGAAAATTACTTTTTCTATTACAAAAACAAATGAGGTGGATTAAATGATATTTCATTTAAGACCGTAGTGCTTTACCTGAGGATACTGGGACAGTAGAGAATAATGAGTCTGAATATAAATTTTCAAATGACTTACAGTAGTGAAATGAATTCTCTAATATCTGGTCCGAGAGTTTGTTCAGGAATTTGTGGTTGCCATTTCTGAATTTTATCATATAATTCAAATATTTTATCATTCACAAACGGTTGACTTCCCGTTGCGATTTCAAACTAGAACATCGAGAGATAAAATCTGATTGTCTGAAGGTTAAATCTCTCTCTCTATATATAACGGGTGGGCCATAAAAATGTACCTCTCAGTATTTTGCTTATAACTTGGTTTGGATTTGTTTCCGAGACTCGATGTTTTTTTAAACGATGCACTGCGAAATTCTCTACAAAATCATACCTAAACTATAATTTCAGAACTTCAATCAAGAAAACTAAGCCAATTAGATGAAAGTCGAAATAAATGTAAACTTTCTAAACTCAAAAATGACGTCGTGTATTCACGTTTTGAAAGTAAGAAAAACTGAACTAGGCATTTTGTTGTCCTAGTTTCGCTCTATCTTTTAGCTACACTTCAAAACTTTTCACATCAAAAGCTACAGCGAAAAATAGTTTCTCTATCGGTTGCCATGCATTTTTTCATTAATTTTCTAAATTTTGGGTATAGTAGTGTTTCCAGTAAAAGCCCCGTAACTTCAATCATCTTTTCCGTTTCTTGATTTAACACATTGTTTGAAACAGGGAGGTTGTCAACTTCTGATGTATTTTTGTAACTTCGTTTTCGAGCACACCATCTGCTCTAAAAAAAGGTTTTTTACAGTCCACGAGAAAGAGCACATTTGAAAGTATCCAAAATAAACTGAGTTCTCACTTTTGCTACACATTTTAGCAGAAATAGTAGCAGAAGAAAAAGTTCAAGTCGAAAAAAATTTTGAGTTGAGAAAGTTTACATTTATTTCGACTTTCATCTAATTGGCTTAGTTTTCTTGATTGAAGTTCTAAAATTATAGTTTAGGTATGATTTTGTAGAGAATTTCGCTGAGAAAAAATACTGAGAGGAACAATTTTTATGACGTACCCGTTATAGAGAGAAATGTTATCCAAATTGCTTAACTTTTGCCAATTAATCACGATTTTGATAACACGGAA
>CAJNOQ010004719.1:0-16864 GCA_905250885.1 Didymodactylos carnosus | reverse complement strand
AAGAGTTCGCTTTCTCATACAGATAGATATCGTGTTTTACACGATTGTAAAGTCCGACGTAGTACAACCTATGGCATAGATTTTACTTTAAGCGTTTTGGTGATGATGAAGAGTAAGAGAACTAATTTTATCTTGGGTCATGTTTTAGGAATGACGAGAGAGCAAAATCCACATTAAAACATTGACACAGCAGATATAATGTTTGAGAGAAATAAACCAACGAATATGTTTTCCTACTATACCTGTTTATCTGGCTATTAGAGGAAGTCATCAGGTACTAGGTGCATGTACATCCAACAAAACTTATCTGGTTGAAGATTTCCGCCATCACTGTTGGCCTACCAACAACTGTTGTAAAACTGTAATAAATACGGCATTTATGGCCACCATGAGTACTTCAGTATATATAGAGAAAGTCCATCAATAAACGTGGTTTTGGAGCAAACGAATACAGTTTCTAGATTCTCTCAGAAAGATCATGAGTCAGTTTATTTAGCAAGAACAAACTTGATTTCAAGGGGGATATACTTTACGGACGCTATGCTTCACTATTGTAAATAATAGTCGTAACTCGTGGTTGATCATTCATGATAGATGAGCAGACATAGTATCAGTTTCAGTTTTTACGTTTTTTATTCGTTTAACTTAAAATGTCGTCACAGTGATACAAAAAGAACAGTCAGTCATATAAGTTTAAAAGATAAAATCAAAAAAATTTCACATACACAAACAATCAAAATAGAGATGACTACAGAAACTTTACAGTTTTATACTTTGGGAATAAGAATTCAATACCCCAAACATAAAACGATAATAACAAGACACAAAAATCCATGAGAATAAATAATACGATAAATATTTTAAAAATAACAACAACAATAAAAACAATTTACTCTAATAACCACGCCAAAAGAAAAATATAAAACTGTCGGTGAAACACGGTATTTATGCAATATATTCAAGATAAATCGTACAAATACGATTAAAAAATAAAGATAAAAGCATCAGAAAATAGCCCATGCTCAACCGTACATACTGATAACATGTGATTATGATTTATACACGTTGAATTTCAAATAATTTCACATCCGTATCATACCATATCGGTGGATCTACATTCCTGGAAATAGAAGAATAAAAACTACATCATCTATCATAAATATACGAGAATACTTCATCAAAATTTTTGTCAGACAGAATTAAACAAAAAAATTTGATGTACTATTTCTTGATTTAAAGACTAGATTAATTGAACTATCCTACCTAAGATAAACAACGCCCCACATGTATGTTCTGAACCACATAACAGTACCAGAATTTGGCTGATATTTTCTTATCAGTATTGGATGTGGTACCGGTAATAATCCTACTAATGTACCATGCTGTAGAAATTTAATTATTTCACCTTCATCGGTTAAACCACGATCCATACATATTTTTTCAACTTGTGGTACTAATACTTGTAATAAACGCATTATTGTTTGTAATGGTAATTTTTGTTTCCAACTGTGTGCCTGAAAAACATCAAATTTGATTAACAGTTAGTTAATAAAATAAGATTAAAAGCGCTAATATTTACCCATTCCGACGTTGCAGTCCATTCCACATTTATACTTCCTTCTGGACTCACGATCGATAAAGGTGATGATGGACGTGAATGATTTAATGCCTATATCATTCAAAATAAAAGTACTTCTGTCAAAAGTTTGAAAACTTCATATTTACTCTATTATCAGTTTTAGCATCCGATAATGCCGTTATATTTTCATTTGGAGATTCATTTGCAGTCAAAGATGTTTGTTGTGTTTGATTAGGAGATGCTGACGGTGAAGAATGATCAAAGGTCGGAGATGCAGCTAATGTTCGTTCAGTCATTTTATGAATTGCTGAAAGAAAAAACAAGAAAGATATCTAAATACCAAGATATTCATATTTTTAGTTTAGTTTACAAGGTGTTTCAGCTAGTGAAGTAGTCATGGAATTGCTATTATTAGTTCCTGTAGTTGCAGCTGTTTGTTGTTGTTCTGTTGGTTGCTCTTTATTAATTTTTGTCTCCCCATCTATGCTAAAAGATGACCTTGATGGAGAAAATGCATTGATTGTTGTCATCGATAGTTGTTGAGGTGAATGATTGTCTTTTTTACTAGAAGTATTAGTGCCACTGCCACTATTGTTTGTTTTTGAACATAATTTACTTATGGAATGCGAATCAGTTGCCAAATTACTAAGTGAGAAAAATATTTGACGTTTCCGAATGACTGTGTAGACAAGATTAGCATTGCCTAAAATAAAATAAAATAAAATAAAATATATTTAAGCAAATTTATTTGAACCGGAATATTGTGAGAATAATGAATAAGTCGATTTATTATAGAACAAACTAAGTCGCTTGAGGAGGTACATCACTGAATAAAAGATATGCTTTTTAGTTACCTACCATCAAACTGATACTGTATTAAATTATTAAATACTTCCAATAGAAAGAATACCAAATGATGATTTTCCGCTGCAGAAAATAAGAACCAAGATGAACTAAAAGCCTGAAATAGATAAACGACTGAGTCATTTAAAAGCTTTAGAAATCCAAAGATTAGTTCAAAAGTTACCTCAAGTAAATGCAAAAGTTTATTGCTTGATACCATTGATAAACTTTTTAAATAGGGTGATATATTAACGATTATTGTTAAGAGGCAATCGTAGAGCGGTTGAAGACGTTGATGGGCGGACACAATAATTTTATGAAAAACCTTAACAAAAAAAGGAAATAATAACTTTTCTAGTTATTCAGCTAAACTGCTTATTTCAAAAAAATACCTACAATAATGAGTAAATCAGCATGCGTGCCAGTAAAAATAGGTATATCCATCGGAACACGAGTTTGATACGGTTTATTTAATCTTACACCAAAATTTCGTTCTCCACTTAACAACAATAGAATAAAAACTCCAATATGCATCAAACCAACTCTGCCTAAAATACAAATAAATAATCCATTAAAACTTCCCTCAGATCAAGAAAACAGTGACGACTTACGAGTGTCTGATCGTGCATCGTTTAAATAATAAAGAATAGGGATGAGGATATCAAGCACCTCGCTACTTTTGAGTACATAATAAAGAAATTTCTAAAAAAATGAAAAAAATTATTGACTCATTAGATAAAGAATGACATTGGAGGAATTAAGAAAAATACTAGACACAGTTGTTTTTTTAACATAAAAAAAGGCAGATCAAGTGCGAAATCAGTAATAACGCTCGCCAATGTGTAAGGGCAGAAACACTGAAAGAAACTCTCCAGACGAAGAAATATCATAACGATTTAACAGCGATGAAACCTACTTACTTTATTTCTGTCACAAAATTTCCAAAATAATATCAATAGTTCTTGATGAAAACCAATTTTTTTACATGAACCAGGTAGATAAGTTTGTATTAGTGGATTGTTTAATAAGCGACAAAAACCTTTTAATAAAAATGCAAAATCCTAAAACAAGAATAAATTATAAAAATAAATAAATGCTAGTTTGCCATTTGTTAACCTCATCACGATGTATTCTTGACAAATAATTGACAAATAAATTTGAACATTCGTCTGGAGTTGATGATAAAGAATTTATAGAAGTAGACATTTTCTGACTATCTGAAGAAGTAACGGCTTTGACTGTTGGTGTTGTGTATTCTACATTCGATGATATATTGCCATCTGAAAATGCTGTACTGTCAAGTGCAACACATAACACTTGGGCAGCAACCTCAACTAATGGTTCACGTGTATCAGTAAATAAAAGATAATTATATGGTAAATAACCAACAGGATCATATGAAAATACAATATTCAATAATGACGTAAATAATGGTAATGTTTGTCTAAACAGAAGTAGTTCAAAACCAATGTAAATAAAAATGTGATCAACAGGTTTTTAAAAACTAACAAAGAAACAATAGATTCACCTATTGTTGCCCGACGTGAAATAAGCCAGCCATTTGTTTGGTTGAGAATGAAGATCAACTGCCAAAAAAGAAATATTTACAAAGATTATCCAGTTACATCTCCGATACTCTTTATATAATGCAAGATTTTCAATAGTTACATCAAATTATTCTAAAATCTTGCGGTTCTTATGACAAAATCATAATAGTTTTACTATAACACAATGCGAGGAAACCATAATTACTTGACGGTGCCATATAGATTGCTTCGGAAAAACATGTTAATAGCAATTTTAATATTTCTGCACGATTTCGATCATTTTGTGGATAATGCGCAGGTGAATGAGCAAATCCAACACCGGCTTCCCAAATATATTCACAACTATCGATTGTATGTATATCTTCTGGATTTTCCTTCAAAACAGAAAAGATAGACAGACAGGACAAACAAAAAAACGACAATATTACTTACAGGGCCTTTCTTTTTCTTCGATGCAACGGTAAAATCAGGACAAAACAATAAATCCTGTAGAAAACAATATTTTATATGACACAGTTTTATTCAATATAAAACTATGGATCACTTACTGATAGTGTTTGAAGCAAGCGTTCGGCTAATGGTGGCTTACTGACAAAATCCTGCGATATAACAAAACAACAGAAATATAATGAAAGGTTTTCATACTCATATACACTTCCAAGCAAATGTTTACCTCATTTTCATTTCGTGCATTTTGAGATGGTTTACTCGGAACATCTGACCAAAAGAAGCCACGCCACTCTGGTTCTTCGAAAATATACGGTAATAAACGCGTTAATAATCGGACACAATTGATAGCTGAATGTAAACCATATTTTTCTTCAAACTGACAGAGTGGAAAGAAACGGTCTAGTTTACCTGCACTTTGATCACGTTGAGTTTGACAGGAATGTTCAGCTGCTTGTACTAGACGATCAACAACTTTAATGCATAATGTGGCTAAATTTGATGGTGTTTCTTCTCTTAATGCACGAATTTCAGCTAAAGAAACAGACGGAACAATTCATTTTTTAATTTTATTTTACACTATTTTATAAAAGTGACATACCTGCCGGTATTAATGCAAAGATATCTTGCACACTAGAGATTTTATCTGACCAAAACTGATCCCAAAATGATTCATCCTCAATTTGCTAGAAGAAAAAAATTAACAATTTATAGTAGAACAGCAACACAAAATAATGACATACTTGACTACGAGACGTTAGTTGAACAACGGCTACGCGAAAATCAACTTTGGAATCGGTATTGCCCATATTAAAATTATCTACAAAAAGCATATCGTGTCATCACTATAAAATTTACTTGTGATTTATCAATCTGTTGTTCACGAGAGTAAAAAAAGAGCTACAGACAAAGATTCTTGTACATTTCTGATTGAATGTAATTCCTAGAAGTGGTCAGTATAAAAACAAACACGAACATCACTTGAACTTACAACTAATTAAACTAACATAAACAAAAAGCTAACATTTAGTTTAGAGAAGTTTTTTTTTCATATTTGCTGTTTTCTTCGATCTAAAATAAAATAAAACACAATACCGGGTGTTAGTGATCGGATGACCACTAACTACTGACCGATGAACGTTAAAACTATGACAATCAATGGCCATTCATCGCGCTATTCACGTCATAAAGCACAGGCTTTCTGATTCTTTTTAATCAGGGGGGGAGATTTCTTGGGTAGACAGTCTTTTTAGAAAGTCGGCGGATAGTTTTTTCCTCAATAAGTGAAACAACCGTTAATTGAAAAGAATTTTTTGTTACTCCGTATCAGAATTTCTTTTTTCAACGAGAACAATATTTAATATTCATCTAAGTCGTTCTCTAGAAATAACGATATATTTCGTTCTTTGGCTCGACCTGGACGAGAAATAAAGTCTTTTATAACAAAATTAGTAGCTTCTGGGGTTAATGAAAGTTGTAAACTCGAAGCTTTGATACATGTTTCGAGGGTCACGTCTCCCATACGATTTCGTGTCCATGTTTTCACTCGACGAAGTGTGCTAAAAAACCGTTCAACTTCGTTTCACCCAACAATAAAGAATTTAAAAGACTGTCTGCCAGTTATTCTGATGCACAATCAGAATTTAAAAGAAGGCAGAAAACAAACTTCAAAAGTTTGGCGGACAGTGTCAACATTTATGGTTGGAAGGTCCTCCACTTCTCCGTCTAATCCGAAACGCTGATAAAGCAATGTTTAAAAAAATGCTAGTAAATTTTCCGAATTTTGAAGGCAAGACGAAAAAGATAGAGAAATCGTTCAACATTCTGATCATCAGGTAAATTAAGTCATTGATTACCGAGTAACTGACTCTGTATGATACTGTATGATCTGAAATAGTTCAGATATCTTTATAGGATGAAAACTGAAAACCAACTATCTTTTTATGATCTCGGACAAGATAAAAGTATATCTCCACCAGATGTGTTCTCCAACGTCAGAGAAAATGGCGGTTAGGCGTTTCACCAGTTGTTGCGGAAATGTTTATTTGCTTTATAAAAAAAATTTGATTCATCTTTCTTGATTTTGATGCATTGAAGATGAGTGATCAAGAAACAAAAAAAAGTTACGCCCACTTATTTGTGCAATTACCATTCTCTCATCACCTCTGTTATTTTTCAACTGTCAGAAATTCTTTCAAATATTTTACGTGGTGAGTAAAGCTTTCTGACTATAGATGTTGAGGCTACAAACAGAAATTCCTTCTCAATCAAAATGCAAAAAGATTTACAAAAAATGTTGAGAAATAATCGAGTTTTTCACACAGATAATAAACTTCTACTAGTTCTATGCAAGGAAAACACCGATAATCCCTTTACTTTATTTTATTTCAAGTTTCAATTAAAAAGTTCAAAAGTATTTGATTAGTTGATTAATGTTAAAGTCTTGTATATGCTATACTACCTTCTCTTTTTCGTGTAGCGTTGGACAGGACATGTAGCAAATAATGGATCACTCTCAGCCAAATGCGTAAATATTAAAAACGTAGATACTAAGAGAAATAATCTTGGCAATATTACCATTTCTTCATATATTGTTTACTCATATCAAAATTGAACTAATAGGATTGTACAGAAACGCTTAATGCTTCTTTGTTGTGGTTTCATTCATACTTTCTATTGGATTGTTTTATACATCTGACATTCTCGATGACGGCAGTATTTTTTCCATTTCTTGTTTCAAATATTATTTTCTCAGTTTTTTACACAAATAGCTAAGATTAAGTTCCATTTAAAAAAAGTTCAAAATGCTTTTGTTCATAAAGCAAATTCTTCATTTTTAGACTGGATAGCATAAAATAATATAAGGTTGGGTGTTCTATTGAGTCCTCTTTTACTGCTTTGTTTTCGAAATGACTGACGCTGGAGGTACTCGTCGCCGCGTAAAACTATACACATTAAATGAAGAACGGCAGTGGGATGATCGAGGTACTGGTTATGTGACGTGTATGGCACCAAATGATCGTGTACATAATCATAGTTATTCAATTATTGTTAAATCCGAAGTAGACGGTATGATTGATAAGGGTTAATAATTTGCAAAAATAATTTGGATTTAGTTGTTTTGTTTTATATTGCAGGATCAATATTATTAGACTCAAAAATTCTGTTGAATACCAAATATCAAAAACAACAAGTACGATCAACACTGAATTTTCTTAATTCAGTCAATAATATTTTTTATCATTTAGGAAACATTGATTGTATGGTCAGAAGGAGAAAAATTTGACTTAGCACTGAGTTTTCAAGAAAAAGCTGGATGTGATGATATTTGGGAAAATATTTGTGAAGTAGGTTTTCTATTTCACTCATTTTTCGTTATCTATCGTCTTTAATTCTGATTGTTAAAGGTACAAGGTAAAGACTCTTCGTTTATTGCTGCCGATCCAACATCAATTTATGAGAGTGATGATGAATCATGTGCAGCAGAATCCAATGAAAATTTTTTAAATACGACAATCAGTTTACCATCAGTCGATTTAGCTCACATACGAGAAATAGCTGATTTATTTCAATCAGAAAAAGTGCGTGATGCATCACGACGTGACAGTTTAGCACGTTCAATTGAGATGAATGATTATGTAAAAAAATTAATCGATCTATTTCATCAATGTGAGGATCTAGAAAATATTGAATGTTTACATTATCTATATCATATTATTCGTGGAATATTTTATCTGAATAAAAGTTCATTATTTGAAATACTATTTAGTGACGAATTGATTCTAGACGTTATTGGATGTTTAGAATATGATCCAAATAAAACACAACAACAGCAAAATGAATTGAAACATCGTGAATTTTTAGATAGTAAAGCAACATTTAAAGAAGTCATACCCATTTGTAAAGAATTAATATCAAAAATACATCAAACATATCGTATACAATATATTCAAGATGCAATATTACCGGCACCGGCACTATTCGAAGAAAATTTATTATCGACAATGAATTCATTTCTTTTTTTTAATAAAGTTGAAATTGTAACTCTACTATATGTACGTATATTGACTTTAAAACGAAATCTTTCATAAGTGAGGGACAGCATGTTCTATTGACTATTATTTAGTTTCTTAAGTAAAGATATCGTGTCTGCTATCCATTTTGTCACTCTAGCGTCGAAAAAATACGAGCTATTTAGTCTTACTACTATAAGTTTTAATCAGAAACAATTCTTTTTTAGCAGATATTATTCTGGTTCGTTCCTGTATACTACAGAATTCAGTATCGATAGGGTGTCTATTTGTGTTATGTTACTTTTACATTTTACTATTTTTGCTTGTTCCTTTCTGTAGGAAGATCCCAAATTTTTAACCCAGTTATTTTCCACATTGAAAGATGAAAATGAATCAGATGAAAAACGTAAAGATTTGATGTTATTTCTAAAAGAATTTTGCGTCTTTTCACAAACATTACAACAAATAAATCGCGATGCATTTTTTCAAGTAAGTTCATAATTATGATATTATCTTTTTTTTCTAATACTGTTTTGGCTTTATTTTAGGCATTAGCTAGTCAAGGAATACTGGGTGTAATTCAACTAATGCTGGTAAATGAGAAAACATACTTAAAAAAAGAAAATATTTTCAACATTTAGGATTTTTCTAGAGTTTAGATGATATTACCATTAAACAAGCAGCATTAGATGTATTTGCATCAATTGTTGAATGTAATCCATCAACAGTAAGAGAATATATGCTACATGAAACACAAGCAACACAAGATGATGACGAATTATTATTGAATTTAGTCATTAGTGAAATAAGAAGTGATCCTGATCCAGGTATGCTGACTTTTTTGCCATCGAAGTAAGCCAATAGGATCTATTCTTTTAGAACTGAGTGGAGCATTGAATCTTATGAACAATTTAAAATTGTTAATCGATCCAGATGGCATGTTAGCTACACAGGTATCTTTTTTTTCAAAATTTGTATTTAAACGTTTCTTTCAAGTTTTATTTTAAATTTAGATTGGAAAAACCGAGTTTTTATTTTTTTTCTACAATCGTTCCATGTCTGTATTATTAACACCATTAATGGCCAATACCAGTGATTTAAAATTGGGTCGTGGTACGCATGTTTTATTACCTTACTGATAATTCACTGTCATAACGTATGTTCTTTTTCTTTAGATGATTTTCATACGGCACAATTACAAAATTTGATACTTGATTTTGCTACATTTTGTGTTGAACACCACGCACATCATATGCGTAATTTTCTGAATAAAAAAGATTTATTGAGACGTGTACTCGTTTTATTGAAATCAAAACATCAATTTTTACAACTTAGTATGTTCATTCATTTTGGAAATCGACTGTTTTATATCTGCGTGTTCAGTGAGAGATACCTACATCATTCATAGCAATTAAGAAATGTTTTTTAGAGGATTGTCCAGGTAGAATCTTGTAGAAATCTGTTGGATCCGTATCTGAGTTTAACGAAATCCGATTGAATCCGATCTTGTTGCATCCGACTAGATCCGATATCCGGAATTAGTCAAACTGAAATCAGCCCAATCCGATCAAGTAATCGGATTCCTAGCAATAGGAGAAAGAATAGAAACCGCAAAATCTGTTGCAATTCTAGCAGATCCGATCAGACATATTTGCAGGGTTATTAGAGATTTCATCATCGAGCCTTATTTGCAAGTTTTATTCTATTGATAAACTCAGTATCTCGTAACGCAGTAAATAGAATTATGTAGATTCACGTCGTGAAAAAGAAGTGTAGTGTTTTCTTCTATATTTGATAGTTCGCCTTCAAGCAATCATTACGCTTCAAAATGATGACTAAATATCAAACGTTTTGCTTTTCTTTCTTTTCTCAAGGTGCACTTCGTTTTCTTCGACGTATTATTGGTCTTAAGGATGAACAGTATAATTTGGCCATTGTTTGTAATAATTTATTACAACCTGTTGTTGAAGCATTTAAAGCAAATGGTAGACGTTATAATTTATTAAATTCTGCATTAATTGAACTTTTCGAATTTATCCGACAAGTACGAACTAGTTGTTTTTCCTAGTTTTTAATATAATTTTTTTCTAATACAAATTTTTTATAGGAAGATCTGAAAACACTGTTGATGTATATTGTTGAAAACTTTTATTCCGATTTTGAATCAATAACATATGTTAAAACATTTAAAGAAATGAAAATACGTTATGATCAACATCGTGATAAAAAAGAACGTTTACTTATTGACAGGTAAACACGAAATAGGAATATGTGACTTTACATAATAAAAAGTGACATTTTTGTTTTTAGCGGTACACCAATTGTGTCACGATTATTAGAACAAAGACTTCGTAAAGATGCGAGAGATTTGGATATCGAAGAAGAAAATTGGTTTAATGAAGATGATGATAATAACGATAATCAGCAGCAACAACAAAATCATGATTTAGCATTAGACAATAGTAATGAAAGTGGTTTAGATGATGCTCAAGCGAGTACAACTTTGGATTCGACAGGTATATAAAATTTGCTCTTTTCTACTAAAATATTTATTTACTTTTTTTTGGATTAAGATGATCTATCATTGATATCACAACAACGAAATTCCACGTCGTATAGCCGTCCAAACCATCTTAAATCAACAATCAGTATTCACATTCGTCGTCCAAATTCTTCGACAGCACCAATATCATCTGGTGGTCAATTTTGTCAATCATCATCAGTTCTTAATTACACTTCATATTCTCCATCTTCGTCTCCCTCTAATTTAAATCATTCGACAACCGTAACGAATAGAATTCATAATAATACCGGTTATGATTCATCACCTCGACTAGATATCTCATCTTCGTCATCCACACTAAGACCATCGACATCAAATGAATCCTCCTCCATCGCAATGGTAAATATTGAAGGCAGTTTCTGTTCATAGTAGACAGCATTAGATTTTAACATTGCATTTATTTGCAGAGTCCTGGTTTGCAAAATATTGCACAATATCAAGATCAAGACTCAGATGAAGACGATCAAAATCCGACTTTAGAAGATGAAGCAGAAGAAGAAACAAGTGGAGGTGAAGATATTGAGATAAATGAGACATTAACGAACCATGTAGTAAAAAAACCGCAAATTATGCTAAATACCATTTTGATAACTAACGATGATAATTTGTTTGAGTCAAACCAAAGTGCATGTGTCTCCTCATCGTCATCGATTTCAACCGAAAGTATTACACAATCTGAAGAACTTTTATATCATGCACTAAATTCTACTGTTAATGATATAAACAATTCAAATAATAATAATAATAATCAGTATTCAGACGTAAATGATATATTATTAACGGAAAATAGTAGAAGTGAAGAAACACCCTCGTCATCAGAGGAAATAATATCCTCTTCGTCTACTTCGTCTCGAAAACGTAATCGATCTGACAATGATAATTCAATAGAAGATATTTCTGTTCAGGAAACTAAACTATTTTGTAAAAGAGACCAAAATGGAAACAACAATGTCGAAACCACAACAGAAAATAGTAATGATCTAAACGACGAAGAAGAACGGTGATAAACAACAGTGCAAGCAAAAAAAAATCGTTTTTTTTCTCAGGTTTTGTTGTGTTGGTCCCTTATACACACGCATATATTTGAAGAATGCTTTCTCTCGTTTTTGTTTTTTTGTCACTTATTTTTTTTGTATGTGGATTTTAAGTAACAATGCCTGTAGACAGGTATTGATCATTTCGTTGTTGTTTTCGTTTCATACACACATATATACATACACATACACACACACACACGCACACATACAATTGTAGGCGTCATTTTCGACGCCTATTCTTATCATTATAATCATAAAAATCTTTGCATTTTTTATTTTTGTTTAAGAATACGAGCGCCAGTGTTAGAAAATATAAGAAAACTTTTTTTATGTAATTTTGTTTTTCATGGGCGTCATTAAAAGATTCTCTACAGATGTTTCCTACTTTTACAAATTCGTCTTGTACATAGACATATTCCAACAACAAACATACATTTTTCTAATAAGCAGTCGATAGTTAATACGTTATTTATCTTTGTACAGCGATATAATTATACAACCCATCATATTTTGTGTTTTTTGTTTTCTTTTGTGTTGCTGTCTATCTTTTTCTTTTCTATTTCTTCTCGTCCGTCTTTTGTCGTTGAGATATACAAAAATGAAAAAACAAAGAAAAAACAGCTATCATTCTATTCATGTTTGTTCGTTATTTGTTTTCTTTTCTGCGTATTGAATTCTTGTAAGAATTTTTAAAAACTATATAAATTAATGAAAAACTTGAGATACTAAAACTAAACAATGACCTTAAAGATAAATAAACTGGAATGGACAATGATTTTCTCGATGACAGTGTTAAGAAATGGATGACAAGCTTTATTTGTAATGTTCAAGTTTACTAGTGAGTGGACTATGTCGATTTAGCTTTGATGATTCATTTCAAGAGTTCGATTACATATAAATTTAACTTAATTTTTGAACGAATAGTTAGCTGTAAGGCGACGTTTTCAAACAGCTATAAAGTATCGGTTGTCTGTTAATTTTTTACAGATCTGAAACATGACACCACTTTTGTCCCATTTGTTTGTTATTCCGACACCACTTAACGCTGGTATTCTTGTCTCAACGTCTCTGGTTATTATTCATTTATCTTACAGAATGACAAAAAATATTGCACAATGCTAGTATTACATGTCATTCATAAAATATAATAAAAGATCTTTCGAAAAGTTTCGAAGAGGCATATTTTCTAGAAATCCACGCGAAATTCTTAATTGTAGATATATTTGCGAATGGTAGAAAATACCAATTTATGGAGGATTTTAATGTTGAACACGAACTCATAGGCAAAATAGCTA
Organism: Didymodactylos carnosus; assembly: GCA_905250885.1. Classification (NCBI taxonomy): domain Eukaryota; kingdom Metazoa; phylum Rotifera; class Eurotatoria; order Philodinida; family Philodinidae; genus Didymodactylos; species Didymodactylos carnosus. The sequence continues at coordinate 3,540 of CAJNOQ010004719.1, read as the reverse complement.
CACTGTCTAACTAGAGGTCAGAATTTTACGTAGATTCTGCAAATCGTCTTCCTGTGAGCGACATAGATGAACTTAAGAGCTGATGCTTTTATAGTCCTAGTTGATTAGTATCTGGGATAAACGTATCTCAAAAAGCTGATTTTGAATTTTCGAGAGGTTGGCTCTCAAAGTTCGAAAGTGCTGATCCTAACTTGTAATCTCAAACAGTTCTTTGATGCTCGATCGTAAAAGCATCGAAACTGCTTCAGTTTGACATAAAACAAAGTTATTCTTCACTTTGTTTTGAATAAGATATTTCCGTTGTATAAGAGGTGTGTTTTGCTCAAAGTAGGATACTTTCCTGAAAAATTACAATTGTTGCTTAAACTCCTTTCGTCATTTAGTGAGGTACAAGTTGCGGTCAATCACATGTCGACCGTATAAAGACTGAAGGGACTAAAAGATCAAAATACACTATCAAAAACGTATAACAGGAATAAGAAAGTACAACGAAATAATAGACAGACTACATATCCCAAGATGTGAAATATAAGTGTGGAACGTTGGATTTTACAAATGCGAAAAATAGTCTATTACGTAAGCGAAAAAGATCTCGGGACAAATTCTGAGCAGTCCCCCGGTACTCGATTCGCTATTTTAGAAGACGGTAAAATTCTTCTGATGTGAGTTATAGGCGGCGACTGTTTTATGTATGCAAAATTGCTGATTTCACTCATACGAAATCAGTTTATTATCGTCACGTTTCCGTCAAGGAGCTCGAAATTTTATTCTTATTTAATGACAGCTGATATCAGAGGGAACGTATTTTTTTACACTTCAACAGTAATATTAGTGCTGACATTGGAATTACTTCGATGACAGTACGAAAAAAACCAAGGGGGAAAAAGCGTTTTGGAATGATATAGAATGATACGGAATGGGTTGGAACAGGCCATTCCATACCATTCCAAAATGGTCAAAAATGTTTGGAATGGTATGGAATGGCCCATTCCGCCTTTTCCCCCTTGAAAAAAACGCTTGAATAAATGGATAAGATTATCTTCAAGTGAAGCTATGATTTTAGAAGACTTCATATGCAGAGTTAGTCATTTTGTCATGGTTAGTGATGAATGAGATGTCTAATATTGGCCTCCGATTCATCCTCGTTTTCCTCTTTTTTTTAAGAATTTTAGAAAAAAGCAACAAAATCTAAAATATATTCATTCATAGGAATAACCTTGAAAGAACATATCTGAAAAGTAAAAGAACAAAATTTATACGCTTAGCGCGTATAACAAGCCCTTAGTTTGGCGTGAACAACACTCATCACTCAATGTCTGCATCGATCTGATAAAAGTTTTGCTGCCAGTCACCGAGAAGAATGCACAGTAAATCAAAACAATTATGAGGTGTATTTTCTATTTTCTATAAATTCGAGTGTTATGTTAATAAAAACAATGCAGAGGAACTGAAATCATTAAAAAAACTGCATGGAAACTGACATAGAAAAAAAGATCGACTATTTTCTTGCTTATATAATTTCCGTTTTAGATGTTGTTCAGAAACAATTACATTTCAGTGCTCATTTGTTTCTCTTTTATTATTTCAGATTTGGTTCATATGGTTGAGGAGAAAACGTCCTTTTTTCAGCAAAACAGGAATCTGATACAGACACTCGATACTTGATAAGTCGAGTTCTGACCTAAAATGATGCGTGAGAGTGATTCTCAGGCTGAAAAACTCATTCCTCGTGTTTTACTTCAAATCCTCTTTAAAAAGAATTTCCAATCCTCTTTCCTGTTTTTTCAGGAAATTGCAATCGGAGGCTCGGTCTAATGGGAAAGAAAAGTGCGTTTATGAATACTTGACATTCGCGCAATCTTTTGACGGATGGGATGTAGGATGAAAGTGAGTTAGTGTACAATGTTTGGTGCTGTGATAATGTTATCTGAATGGCATATGTTAAATACACAATGACTACCGATACGAACTTTACATCAAGTAGAATCGCACAATTTCAAGAATTCATATACATACTGGCATACGTATCCTGAGTATTTACTATATGCAGCGTCATATGCTCTACAAAATTGAATGTGTTTTAAAAATAATCAATCAATCTTCTTTCTCCTCAAACTTGAATTCTAGAAAAGAAGTTTTCACATGACTACAGGCAGTAAGGGAACACCTTCTATATCCTGATTGGGATATAGCTATATCCCGATCAGGATATAGAAAAAAATTAATATCCCGATCGGGATATAAAACACAAAATTTCGTCGTAAAAACGATTAGGGGGAAAATGATGACGTTTTGGGGAAAAATTGACATAAACATTAGAAAGAGCTCGAAAAACTACATCGGATTCTATTGTGTTTGATCAAAATTGCATCAAGCACCCAGCAACTATTTTTTCGAATACAAATTTTTAACAAATTTTAATTGAATTAATATCCCGATCGCGATATAAAACATAAAATTTCGTCGTGAAAACGATTACGGGAAAAATGACGACGGTATGGGGAAAGACTGACATCACCATTAGAAAGAGCTCAAAAAACTACAGCGAAATCTGCTGTGTTTGATCAAAAGTGTATCAAGCTCACAGCAACTATTTTTTCGAATACAAATTTTTAACAAATTTTAGTCGACTTTATATCGGGAAATAGACGGTTAACCTGTTATTGTTCAGAATGAAATGTACTCTTAATCTAATCGCTTTCCACACGACCGTCTTTTTCTATTTCTTCGTTTTCGATAAACGCAAATATTGAAACACATATTTCTTTTCTCATGACAACATATAAGTACACGTGCAGTATTTCGTGTAGATAAACTGCCTTATATTTTTGTAATTGAACCACAACTTGTTTAAAACTCATTTATACTCATAATGCCTGGTAGGGCAATACCCCTTTAAGACTAATTACATTTGATGAGAAACATGTTAATGTGAAAGTTAGAAATTACACTAACCAACAAAAATATTTTTATATCCTGATCGGGATATAGATTTTTTTTATATCTCAATCGGGATATCGAATTATATCCTGATCAGGATATAATTTTAAACTATATCCCGTTCGGGATATCAAAAAACTTTTGCTGTAAAATAGGATATCCAGAACGGGATATATATCCCGATTAGGAAGTACGCCCGATCGGGATATGTCTCCACGCTGACAGGAACCGATGATTAAGAATTCACGTCTTCGATTTCGAGATTTACTGTGTTATATGCTGGATTTACAGTCTCGAGACTAAAACAAGCAAATAAATACATATAACATACTGAATCCAGGATTCTAGATGATTTTTGTTTGGTGAAGAAAAAATATATCTTACAAACACAGATGCACCTGATCCATCCTTTTGCTTTGTTTCGAATAGTGCATGACAACCAAACTACCACATTAAATTAAATTTAATGTGGTTGTTAAATCACATAATTAATCCCATTGAACCAGAGATGGGCGAGTCCGAGTCACGACTCGGACTCGGACTCGGACTCACGACTCGGACTCGGCCTCGGACTCAAGACTCGGACTCGGGATCGGCCAC
>CAJNOQ010004718.1:0-16866 GCA_905250885.1 Didymodactylos carnosus | reverse complement strand
AGCATAAAAGAACTCAAGATTTTTAGCGGGGAGGGTCATGAAATTCAGATTTTTAAAATCCGGATGTTCATAAGCTCGAGAAGACTTTTTATCCGGAAATCCTACTCGCCCGTGCAACTCCACCCGGATTTAAAAGTGGGTAAAATTTCCGGATGAATTTCCCTCGATCAACTCCGATAAGAAATATTCCGTATCAGTTTTTCACTTGTTATAAAAAGCAATGCAAGTCCGATTGTTAATCAGTTGTATATTAGTCATTCCAAATGTACTTTAATAATGAAACCAGTAGTATTACTATTATACTCTATGACGTAAGGACTTCCATTGTTTTTTATTATAAGTGACAAACTCATCTAGAATTTTTTTCCCGGGCTTGAGAGGTTTTTTTTAGAAGCTAGCGGAGTTGATCAAGGAAATTCATCCAGAAATAATTCATCCGGATTCCAACATGTCCGGCAGATGATTCATGCGGACATGTTGGATGCTGGATGAATAGTTTTCGGATGAGTTAAAAAAAGGATTTTAATAATCCGGATTTCATTACACTTTCTCCTTTTTTAGACATTTCACCTAATTTAAAGAAAGTTCTTATCGTTACCGTCTTGCGTACGTATATCCACAGGACGAAACAAAACACTGCACATTCTGTTTTCACATGGACTACCATGTGATAAAGCATCTTGCTAGGCTCTTATTAATCCAAGTCCAACACAATACTAAACCCAACTCTGACCCAAACGCAATGACAAACCCTATCCATCTGGCTTGATTAACTTCGGTAGTAATATGAAATCTTTCTTGCTGTTTTTTATAAGACAAATTAAACCATCACGCGGTATTCGAAAGCAGTAAACGAGAAATGTTTCCTTCTTTGAACAAAAGAATGCGGAGAACAAGTATAAAAATTAATAAAATCACATTTTCTGTTACGTTGAATTTCTCTGCAAAAAATGGCGCCGGACAACTGAATATACGAAAAATTTCAAAGGCCAAAACACATTTTTCTTGCACTTGTGGCATTAAAGGCATCGAATCTGGCTTTATCTCAGAGAAAAATGCTCATTAATCAATCTCCAATGCCAGGAGAATATCGTACCTTTTCTAGAACTTTTCTGGCTTTCATAATTCTCTAGATCACGAGGTGCGGATTTTGCCCAAAAAGGGACGAAAGAAGAAAATAAACTAGAGAGCAACTGCGCTGCGTACAAGTTGCGATGTCGACAAACTGTATCCGATCTGAATCTGCCAGGAGTGGTCTGCAGTTAATAAGGGGTTTACCACATCACCTTCGCTGTGCGGTTAGTTGCTTTAAATGATAGATTTAAGAAAAATGAAATGAAAACGAAATTTGAAGAAGAGAGAGAAAGAGCTATCAGAAAGAGAGAAAGAATTATTTTTCCACTAAAGAACAAATGGCGCCGGACAATAAGCTATTAATCAATATATGAAAACTTTTTAATTTCAAAGTCAATTTTCTTCCACGTTTCGAACCGCGTGACGCCGGGTTTGTTTGTTGGAAAAAGGATCATAAATGGTCGATTTTCGGTACTCAAAGAACGTGTTCGTGTTTTAAGACTTTTTCCACACTGTGTAGTTCTCCAGATTACGCGCACACATTTTGCAAAACAAAGTGATTAAACAAGAAAAAAACTAGATGTCGACAGACACTGCATTCTAGTTATTACTCCATAACTAGTTTCCATCTCGGTGCACATAGAAGTTAGGAATAACAATGACTTATATTTAATCTCAATCATATAGAGTAGAAGAACGCAGGGAAAAGAGAGAAAGAGAGAGAGAGAATTATATTTCGTTTCAAGAATAAATGGCATCGGACAATCAATTCTTATAAATGTACGAAAAGTTTATAAGTCTGACGTCGATCTGGACTGGTGTTTAAAAAAAGAACGTGCACTGGTGATTCTTCAGTACCTCGAGAATGTCCTTCCGTTTTCAGAAGTTTCCTAAGTCGTTCTGTAGATCATGTTGTGCACATTTTGTAAAAAAACTTACTAAACATAAAAAAAAAATCTCTGCAAAAATTCATAATGTCTGCGGACATAAATTGTTCTGAAATAAGTCGAATTTGTATTTCATTTTATACAAAAGAAATTAAAAGAAGAAGTATTTGCATATTTTTAAGTTTACAAAGTGTGCATATAAATGCCTCTGTGTGTGTTTTCCATTGAACAATTAAAATGTAAGTGGAGCGTGCATCAAATTTGATTATATTATTTTGAGTCTAGTCCACATGTAGATATACTTCGTCCAAAGAGAGCTCAATGGTATAACGTTATGCTCTAAAACACATCATGTTATAGAAAAAAAACAAATTTAAGTTTTTCACATGATTAAAAAGTCATAATTTTCACCAACATTAACTCTGGATTTATTTTCGACTCGCACCGCATTTAAACGTATACGTGTTCGAACTAACCACTTTGCACTCTATCTAACTGTATGTGTTGCAAACCTTCATTTCACGATAAAATTTTTTCAAATAGTAGTTTCATCTATACTGTTTTAGAATCAAACAAGTCACCTTGTCTTATTAACTGATAAGAAAAGTATATTTTGGGAAAGGATTTTGTATATCTCTATTCACGGTTACTATTAGATATAAACAACTTTGATGGTTGAGTCGAATAGATAACGAAATGTATACTGTTGAGAAGAAACAAAAACATTTTTGCTGACTCATGTACTCCTGACATCTTGATGACTTTTAATATGTATCATTTTGTTTGAGGTACATGAGTAAAGTGTAAATTTAATCTGTTCTTTATTAAATCAATTTTATGTGATTCATGATATCAGTTTCTTTGTGTTCGAGTAGCACAATGCATAGTTTATCAAGACGTTTCACTTATCAAAAATATTTCAAGTTGTTCTCAATAAATTTATTCATCGTTAATTAATGTTAAGAAATGAAATATTATTTTATTTTCTCTTTAGCCAAACTTAGAGATTGTTGTTCTTTATCAAATATTTACTATGTTTCATGTAATCAAATGACGCTGATTGATTATGAAAATTTTTAAATGCGATCAGTTCTTAGAGCTTTTCAAGGACAACAAAATACTCATATTGTCTTGTTCTCTATTGCTACTAATATTGAAAAATGTTTTTTGAGTTAGAATGTTGTAGAAAGTGAACCGTCACACTGTTTCATCAATACCATTTATTCATATGTAAGCGAAAAGCAAATGTTAAATAAGAATTTTCTAACGTCACATTCGTGTGTCATTTGATTACACGAAATATAGTAAATATTTGATAAAGAATAACAATCTCTAAGCTCGTCTAAAGAAAGAATAAAATCATGTTTTATTTCTTAACGTTAATTAAAGACAACTAAATTTACGGAGAAAACTTGAAATAGTCGGTAGCCAAAGACCGATGATTCATCGTTTTTACAAGTTACTTTTCACTGTAACGATCTCTATCTTTTGTAGCACTGTGTGATTATACTTGATCCGAATTAATATTTTGATATGAGTTCGCATGCGACCCGCTCCTTTACAGTCTGAGAGCTTCTAACAAAAATTTTCGATTAATTCCTATAACAGAAGTCTGTTAGCTTTATGTTGTGATAAACAAAGTTAAAATGAGAGAGTTGAGAATCCTCCATCATCCGTTGCTGTAGTAACTAGCAATCAAGGACTGAAAATCTGAAAAAGAAATGTTTTGTTTTGTCATTTTCTTCCACCATAACCGAGTAGTCAGTTTATTTAACGCTGAATATTTAGCAGAGAGGTTGATTAAATATTTTTCAAATGCAAATCGACTATAACAAGAATTTGGCTCATATCAAAATATTAATTAAGCTGCTGAGTCGTGTGTGAAAGTAAATGAAGAAGAGAATACTGCATGGTTTAAGATCAAGACAAATATTTCTTACCGGAGTTGATCGAGGGAAATTCATCCGGAAATTTTACCCACTTTTAAATCCGGATGAAATTACATCCGGGCGGAGTTGCACGGGCGAGTAGGATTTCCGGATAAAAAGTCTTCTCGAGCTTATGAACATCCGGATTTTAAAAATCTGAATTTCATGACACTCCCCACTAAAAAGGTTGAGTTCTTTTATGCTATTTATTTTGTGAATATCATCGTTATTTTTCAGTGTCTTAAATACATGTACAGAACAGATTTCAGCTGACAGTACTTTTCCAAATGAAAAAGCCTTTGTAAAAAGAACAGATTTTGGTTCTCGCTGGCACCGAATTCCTTATGCGTAGTTATTCTTTGTTGCGCCTCATCATGTGTGGCAAAATGTTTTAGAAACGTACTTTGAAGTTAAAAAGGATTTTTCTCACGTTTAGTTTCAAACGAAATTTTTTCTAAGGCCTCTTAATTGACACTTTAGCAACAGGGCGGTCAAGGAACTACAATAGGTGTGTATCGTTCAATATTCGATTTTTTACGAATTAGACAAACCGCACATTTTTATTTGGCTTTCAAAAGAATGGGATTTTGACTGAGTTATGAAGTTTTTAATTTTTGATGAAAATAGCTAAAACTGGGTTATATCATCTAGTACAGGTTTTGACTCCGTTCTTACACTTTCTTCCAAAAATTAACACTGCCACAAGATTCAGTGTGTTCGATAACCTATGTTTTCATAATTTCAGAAGGTCGGAAAATTTTTGAGAAAAATTAAACTTAAACATTTAAAATTCTAAAAAACCTTAAAATTTAAGTTTTCTCAAAATGTTTCCGTTACACTGAAAAAAGTATTACACTCAGTATCCCATTTGCGCGCTTAAGGAAGAGGCTTTTACTATCTCGAAGGATATTCAAAAAAATCTCAACAATTGCAAAATGATATCGGTCATATTTTCGCCGCTTTCTGATGAGCTTTGCATGATACTCTGCCGACACTTTCGGTTGAAATAGCTTTATATTCGAGAATAGTGCAGAATCGAGCATGTCTACCAGGCTTCACCGTCCAAGCATTTCTATGTATACAAAAGTTGCAGACAGCTACTGGCAGTTAAATATGATGTTGGAAATCTATCTACTTAACTACAAGTCTAATCTATGCGAAAAAGTGCAGGAAACGCTGAGTATGATGATGAACAGTTAGAACATTAGTCTGTTTGCATTTGCAGAATTTCTCCATTAAACTAACTGATCAAGAGTTCTGTTTGATCAAAAACTCAGGCTCATGCATATGGCTACTGGCTAATAGAGATTTACTTTTGATATTTGCGTGAACGTTGGGCAAGACCTAGACCATTACGGATGGTAGGCACGTTGAGTTGTTTAACGATGCACTGGTATTTCGCCTAAATTTTATATTTCTAACAAAGTAGGGACATTACGAAAAGCAAGAGGTAAAATGTTACGATACTTGGAATACACATGCATATTACATACGCACATGTTATTCTCTGCCACTACGAGCTGGAAGGATCTCGGCGATGCTAGTGTTACCCGAGGTGCATACGCGATGCCATCATCTGGAATCTTATAAAGTTTATAAAAATGCTGTACGATTGATGTCGATCAACCGTTAGATGCGGTTGTCGTCGGTGGCGGAACAACTGCCCCCATTATTGTTGCTTGTTGACGTTTTTGGATCTCTTGCCTGATCATATACTGTTGTACGTGAGACGGCAGACCGGGATTCATGCTCAATGCATACGGCAATACCAGTTGTGGTAATTCAGCAAAATCTACAATTACTTTTAGGAACATTGTGTTATCACGAACATAACTGTTGTCCTCTTGTTGAATCACCGATAAAGGAAAGAATCTCGAAATACCAAAGGCAATATTCATTTCGGATTGTGGGCGTTGGAAACTATTAGATATTGTATCAGGATGAAATGAATTGATAGCATGCTGGCTTTGCCCAGATTGATCAAACACACAAAAAGTAACCTTGTGATTAAACGGCCACTTGACAATAGAATCATACTCGCCTCTCATTAGTACGAATGACAGTGACATATGTGTTCCACGGGCATTGCCATTTCCATGAAGGTATAAGCATACTCTCATTTTATATCCGGTTGGCGATGAATAGAATACAGGTGAATAAACTGATGTTTGTCGTTCGCTTTGTGCATCCGCCATCCTATCTGAGATATCTGTAATCCTCCATATTAACATACCATCGTAGGAAGAGCAGTCAACTTCCTCAACTTTTTGTTTAACATTCAACAGTTGTTGCTGTATCATTTCTTGATTTGGAGGTATACCTTTCAAATAACTATCCATTTTACTGATGGATAGTTTAAGTTGATTTACGTCGCTAAACCTTGACTGGATCAACTTCTCCTGCTGTAGTGACTCTGCACTCAATCTGTCTGCATCATGTGATAATGATTGAACGCCATGATTTAACACAGTTATTGTGTCATGACATTTTTTCACTTCAGCAAAAAGATTGTTAGTTTCTGTAGCCACTTGCTCTGATACTCTACTTTCAAAACCCATGGTGCGATGAACTATATTGTTTTCTTGTTTTCTTGTGTTCATAAAACGAGCAGTGCTGCCTTTTTCTAATGTTGAATGAGAAATTGAAAGAGTGGTACGTTGCTCACTGATCATCGGCCTAATTTTAGATTCAATATGTTCAAAGCACCTTAGGATTGAGGTTTGATGCGATTCTTGCACAAGATGAGCACCGAGTTCACTGCGAACAAACTGAGCAAGAAACTATTAGAGACCTAAAAAGTAATTTTTGAAAGATTTACCAAGCAAGAGCACTCATACATTGCCAACGAACACGTTATCAATGCTTTAGAACATGCTTGTTTCATATGTTCATCTAACATATTTGACGATAAAAACTGTTGGCTACAATACTGGCATACTATGTTAGAGTGGCACTTATCGAGATGTTCCTACAATAATGAGCAATGAGTTATCGTTTGCTCAGAGAAAGGAGATCTATAGATGCTCAGATAATCCAAGCGATCCTTTGAAACTATTTCTGTTCAAACTTTCGAACGTGATTATTTTAAAGGTCAGATTCACTACTGTAATATTTAAGTTAGTAGTACTAAACTGGTGTTTCCGCAAGCATTAGAGAACTTTGTTTCTAGTAGAATGTAGTCACGCGCACCTTGTAAAATTCAAGCTGACCACACCACATGCAATTTCTCGAGTTTTCGATGCACTTAACTTCTAGTTGGTCCATCTCTTTCTTGAATGCCTTGTCAAACATCAGCTAGAAGAAACGAATGAACACCAAAGTAAGACATATGTGCTTCAAGCAGGGGTAGTTTAGTCATTAACTGAAGTGCATAACTGGTGAGTATGTAGTCAGAAATTTCATTGTTCGAATACTTGCTTACCTGATTGGATATTGTCTCATTGCATAGGGTACAAATGGTTGACTTCACATTCCTCAAAGCATTTACGATATTGAGAATATCTTAGTTGAGCTTCTGCTACGCTTTATTGCTGCTCACCCGATTTTTGACGTGGCACATAATAAACATGCTCGATCTCCACATGAGAATTGTATAGGGTCTCGAAGTAAACAGTCACAGAATCGACAGATGTATTTCTGTTGAAATGAACTTTTATTAAAAACATCGAATCCACGATCTTGGTTCTAAATTAGGAAAGTGGTTTAGACGTGAAGCTCATATAAGTATGTAACATACGACAAAATGCGAGGTTTTAGCTGCCATACTAATCTTTTTTCAGAAAATCAGCTCTAGATATACAGTATTTTGATCTGAAATGAAATAAGTATTGTTTAATAATGTTGGCAGAATAATAGCAGGTTTCGGACAAGGTCCGGTGATGGACAGGAAAAGAATACACAGGTGATGGCGGAAACTTGTGGTAATTAGGGATCCAATAGCGGTATTACATTTCTATACCGGCACAATATTATCTATTCAAAAGTATATTCCAATAACACGAAAAGTGTTTTCGCTTTCATTCATGCTCGTTCGCTTTAGCGCGTTGCATATTGAATTGTATCTTATCAGGACACTTCGAGTTTTTAGTGGTTAAAGCTTCAATAACAAATGAATGGAAGAAGCTTGAGTTGATCGAGATGCCATTTATTTATTCATCGACTATTTAGCCGATAAAAACTATGTTTCAAAACTATTCATCATAAACCTCCTTGTTCATTCTTATGGATGTAACTTAGTGGAATTGTTCTGAATGCATTCTTTATTATACCGAGACATTCATAATCAATCATTTCGACTACGAACACTGATTTTGTTGTTGTTGGCTTCAAGTTGTTGTTATACGCACCAGGCACCTGTCTACTCTTTTACATGTGGCTATATCATTTGTTTTTCATCACTCATTGGCATTTGCCTCACATTTCACATTGAATCTTCTGACTCTGTTTATCTTGTATATCTGTTGCTTAGAAGTGCGTGTTTATTTGCATTATTTCTGCTTGAAAGTCCAGTTTTGTATAATTAAGTTGAAGCTTTCTAATTTGTTGTTACTGTTTCCCACATGGTCGGTAGCATGGAGTTGTTGGATCGCGCAAGTCTCATTTCAATGCACATAAATTTCATCTCCGTTTTGACAAAAGACTATGTATAATCACTAACTTTGGATTACTTAGAAGACTATGTTTTGACTACAAAATGAGAAAAACTGTGGAACATATCAGTTTTAAAGCCAAGAGATTTTGAAAACTACCATGTACCTTTTGATTTGAAATAGTAAAAATGTTTCTCATTCTTTTTGATAAGAGGTAAGTTGTTAAATATTACTTCTTTTCGATTGACATAAGTGTTTTATTATGCACAGAGGGGTGCGTGGTAAAAAAAGATAACTAGTCAACGTAAAATATTTTGTTCGATTCTCAACAAACAGCACACATATTAGTGTTTGAACGACAAATCTCATGGAGCGCTTGATCATTCGCCGCGCTCAACCTGAAGATGCTTCTAGCATTCTACAAGTTCATTTTGATGCAGTGCACACGACGGCTTCCAAAGATTACTCTACGACCGTATGCCAAGCATGGTCTCCACTGGTCGATGAGAACAGAATAATCAAGTTTCTTGAGAATCCGGACGACGAAATCCGCATTGTCGCTGTTGCGGCCAACGAACAAATCGTCGGATTTGGATGTCTTGTAGTGGCTGCAAATGAGCTGCGAGCCTGTTACGTCTCACCATCTGTAAAGAGGATGGGAATCGGTACGTGTATTTTGCAACATCTTGAGCATATGGCTCAGCATCAGTATGGACTTCGTTTTATTTTACTCGACTCGTCTATAACAGCCGAATCATTTTATCGTGCAAATAACTACCATGTGCTTGAGTATACAGAACATAAGCTTCAAAACGGTTTAAAAATGCCGTGTGTAAAAATGCACAAAGATCTTAAAATGTAGCAAAACTAGAAATATTTGCCAGTCATTTCATCCAAACATTGAAATTAGATATGAGCGCTCGTCGTTTTTTTCATAACGTCGATATACCGATCGGTTCGGTATCAATATGACTACCAAACTGTAGTTTTCCCCCTCGGGGTAGTTCAGTCCCGGATTACCCTTTTTTTTTTTTTCTGTTTTATAACTTACGTTTATTCTTTAGAAAGGAATGAAAAACAATTGGACAAAAACGTTGCATGACGTTTTTGTTTCCAGACGCGGCTTTTTTATATTTTCTTGAAACTTTTTTGTATGAATAATAAACAATAACACAAACAAGTTTGAATTGAACAGAAAAATGAGTTTAATTGCGTCATTTTGAAATAATATTCTGGGCTGAAAAAACAGCGTTTACACAAAACTATTTAAAAAAACACGATGAAACAAGGTTTTTTCCGTTTTTTTAAGTAGTAAAATAATATACCAAGGGTAGCTTTGATGAATGTGAAAAAACTGCTTTTCCAGTTAAAAAACAGTGGTTCCAGAAACTTTTAAGAAAAACGCATTTAAAGTTTTTCCAAATCGTTTTTCTGGATGAAAAAGAAACGCGTTTAAACTAACATTTTGACAAACCTAAGTTATTTTTAAACGTACGTATTTTTCTGGTGTTGAAATATGTGTTATACACAAACTGGTGTTTCAGAGCCAGCTTGCTCAACTAGAAGGTTCACTCCTACGTTTGGTGCCGTACCCAAGCCTTCGGTGATTTAATAGATTTTTACTAAAACTAGGTATTGGCAGAAGAGTCATGTCGCCAGTTGATTCCTCCTGGTGTGTATTGTAGATATGCACCACTATCAGTATACTCAATACTGACACTGGAAATACTGACTGCTGACGAATAGTGATGTCGAAAAGAATTCTTTTAAAATCTTCAATCAGCATTTTTGAGGGTTAAGTCTCGAACCTGAAATGCAGTAAATTTAATTTCCTAAAAACTATGTGCCGAATCCACCTAGGATATCATAGGTCAGGATTCGAGTTTTTCCTGAATGGACTAGCCCAGAGACCGATTCCAACCTTCCTTGCGCTGGTTCCAGCTACAATATAACCGGCTCTACCGGTTCCATGTGTCGCGTTTCAGAATCCATTATGTTACCCAAGAAAAAAACCCATTAAAATGCCACAAGCATCTGAAAAAAACCTCACGATTCGTTTCTTCGCCGGCTCTAGCCCCATCTTCGATGGTTCCATATAGAACTTTTCATCCTCTTTCAATTGCATATCTTAGTTTTCAATTTCAATAAAGTCATCAACGAGAAAATTGCTAATTAGTGCTTTGACCGTATGAGAACAAGAGGAAATGTTAGAAGCATGCGTCGCTATTCATCTCTTCGCCGGCTCTGACCCTCACAAACAGATGGAGAAATATACGTTTTTTTGGTAAGAGAGACAGAAAGAGAAAAATAGACATTTTTTTTTATAAGAGGGAGAAAAACATATTTGTTTGTTCTGCAGTCATACTCGTTTTAACTTTATATCGTGTTGAACGTCTCTATTGTCTTGAAAATGAATCGTACAGTTTTTGAAACGTCGGCTTTATTTTTATAAAACAATTTTAATTTTTTAATTTTAATTTTTATTAAATAAATATGAATATAAAAGCAGTTGCTATTGCTATTTTATCAACCCCAGAAGTTATTTGTGATTTGAGACGAATAGCGCAAGTTTCAACCAATCTTATGATGTATGATGAGCTGGAATTTTGGGATGCCTGACCCACGAACTTTTTGTCCCGGACTTTCGGACCAAACCTTAATTTACCTAATTAATTTTATAAATAATTAGTAAATTTCATGGTGCTCGGCAGTACGACATGATGTTTAGCAATTTTCATTCAATTCTATTAGAAGTGAGGCAGAGCACGATACTCTGCCAGTATAATTTTAATTTTATTCGACCGATGTTTCTCTACCAATACCGCCACTTTCATCTCCTGAGCACCAGGTCATACTGCCGAGCACCACGTTTTATTGAAAGTGCATAGTGCTGAGCACCATGAAGGTTACTAATTATCTATAAAATTAATTAGGTAAATTAAGGTTTGGCCCGAAATTCCTTTCAGACTTTCGGCCCGGGCCGAAAAATCATCGAAATTTTGAACCGGACCGAAAGTCCGGAACAAAAAATTCATGGGCCGAAATTCATGTAATCCGGAATTTTAAGTTATTTTAGTCAAAATATAGACAAAATAATCTCGGTGGACGTTTTCGATGTAAAATGAGATTTCCTCTGTCACAAGACAAACTAGAGAGTTGGAATTTTTTCCATGTGTTCTCGGCAGGAAATCAAGAAAAGGGTAAAACTTTGAGCGCTACCGGATCACCAGCTTCGGAGTTATAGAGTAAACAATTTTCCAAATCTCGGTTGACATTTTGTACAGAAAACCAGATTGAATACATGTTTCGTCCTGATTTCCTGTTGAATAAAAAACTGACGAAATTTTCTTTTTTTACCAAAATGTAGAGCGTGTTACGCTCTATCTTTCTGTTTGTGTTAAAACTTTTTAGGAATAGTCATTAGCATACGAATCTAGTTCTAATCTCGCTGGACTAATAGCACTAATACAAAAAGAAACAAAAATCGACCTTACTTTTCCTATTGAAAACTACTTGTGGAACAAGAGGCAGCAAAAGTGAGGTAACGCTAAAGCTGAATTTATCCTCTTATACAGGCGATAAGTGCAAAATTCTTAGGCTAATTAGGCATTGAAGAGCATTGAATATCATTTTGTTGTTGGGATATGAGAAAAGCAACATTAACGTGAAGCAGTATGATGTCCCTTACTAGTAAACTTCAATCATTCATACTTCTGCAATAGACACAATGTGACCGAGAAAGGTCCTGATCACTTGGCAGCGCTCCCCCTTTAGATTGTGTCACGAGTATCCATAATAGTCTAGGTGCTTCAATTCTGAACAAGAAGTGGAAAAATTTATTTAGTGCGAATTTTACAGATAACCAGCCCTAGTTGACCCAACTTAGACGAACTGAGAAAGAAACTGTTAGAGAATCCAACAGTAAGAGACTCTTTCGAGTAAGGAAATGTAGGATGTCCTTGTAACTACTGCAGTAAGCTGTTATATTTCCCTCAAAAAGATCATATTCTGAAACAATGCAGGAAATTACACATGCGAGACTAGTTTTCGTATTGGGTGAAGGTATTTCAATGGATATAATCTAATACAACTTTAAAGCTATTCAAGTCCATCCAGATAGTTGCTGCTAGACAGAATAATTTTCAATAACTTTATTGAGCTAGAGTTGTTCACAACGCGTGAGGAGTGAGAGTCTTTGTATTTCTCTCTTGTACAAAGTTTCCTACACTGGAAGTACAGAATTATAAAAAATGCTGTCCCGTTCTGTTACCAGTAATCCAATATATCACCTTATTCGTCATAGGCATTCAAAATTCAGTTTGGTTTTGTATAGCCTTGTAACTTTTAATCAATAGTAGATAGTTTCTAAGGTGTTATTGGTTTATCATAACATTCAACAAGTATAATTTTTCTTAGTGGTGTCACATTGGTAGACTTTTGCGACGCTGTTGATGGTGAGGTTAAGGGTGTGTAACAGCAATTGTAAGCGGGGGTGTTCGTTGTTCGTTCTAACAGACTACTCGAATATTTGGCTTCTTTCACCAACGTTTTTTGATCAAAGTACCTTGAACTTCAAGGTACTACTCATAAGGGACGCGTTTCAAGCCTTGAAACGCGTCCCCTATGAGTAATTAGTGAAAAACGTCAGTTCGACGTTTTTTCTCATCCGATAAATTCTAGAAAGCATTTACCAATATCTTCTTTTGGGCTGATTCTTAGTAATGTTACTAGCGAGTGTTCTTAGTTTACAGAAAAACGAGTGGCATATTCTCACCGGAAACTAAATCGAATGATGCAGAGATGGGCGGATATCCGAAATAGGAATATCCGCATATAAATATTCGAGTTAAGGATATCTGAGACCGGTTGTCGGCCAACATAGCTTGGAAAATACACATTCGCGATTAATTTGACGTTCTAAAAAATGAATTGATGGTGTAAAAGCTGTAAAAGCATAGAGCGAAAGTTCCTAATGCGAACGGGAAAATTTTGAAGTGGAGTAAAGTTCATGTAACTCCATTATTTCTTAACCAAATCAAAAGTTATTAAAATGCGGAGTTCTCCATCAGTAGGACAACCGATCTGTAAAAAAAATTTCAGAAATGTGCTTTCGTTTATGTATACTAACCGTTTTATTATACACATGTTTATTTCGTTCAGATTAAGTGACTTATCTTATTGCGAACGTTTCTCTTTCGTTTATTCCCTAAATACTAAAACCCGGTTTTCTCGAAAACCAGTTTTTCAAAGTCACCAAAACCTTCTTTCAACCAAAACCTTCCTTTGCAGAGTTAAAGAATTTACACGAAAAGCCCTAAATTTATTTCTGCTTATTTCTGTAGCTCTGAGCTGGCAATGAACCTTTAGGGTTCATTGCTGCAGGTTTATATCTTACCTTTGAAACTTACTTTCACACAGCTTAAAGCACCTAACAGAGATGTCTGTGAGGTTCCCGATCTCGATGATCGCTGCTCGAGGCTAAGAAACAGAAAGAGACAGCACAAATGATCCCGGTTTGCTAGGGCGAGAGGTCACACCAAAGCGCAAAAAACTAGGAGATCTGTACTCACCCACCAATGAATGAATTCAGATAGTAGAGCTTTAACAGCAGCGGATAAACTCATTCCAATTTTATCTCGAGCTTTCGAAACCTATGGTTTCATTATCAAGAAATCTCAAATATTGAATCAAAATTAACAAGACTAAGATATTAAAATGAAATCGAAGTACAAGAAAACAGAAGAGTGAATTATATTTAGTAAAATAGACACGTGTAACTGTACACTAATGTGCCTAACAGAAAAGATAAATTTTGACTATTGTATTGTCGTCATTTCATTTTGACTTTTGTCTGTTCTTCTCGATTAAGGGAGACACAACCTTCTGCAAAATAACCATAGGAACAGATCTAGTTGTGAAATTTAGATCTGGAATACGTGCTATTATTTGTAACGATACTTCCTGTATTTCAATTTCATTTTAATATCTTAGTCTTGTTGATTTTGATTCAATGTTCTGGATTTCTTGATTAGTACGCGAACAGTGATAAAAAAATATGCTTCTTTCGTGCACTTTTTCGTTTTTTTCTCTTACCAGTTCATTGGATGAAAGTTACAAAATTTAAACAAGAATGAAATGAGATTTCATTTCCTGTTTTCAGTTTTTTCTGACCAGCTACGATTACCGAGATATTCACTATTCTACACTATAGAGAGAGCTGTTTTTGTCAATAGCTCGGTAATCGTAGCTGGTCAGAAAAAATTGAAAACAGGAAATAAAATCTCATTTGATTCTTGTTTAAATTTGTAACTGTCATCCCCCGTTACCGGATCGAGTCCGCAACTCCTGAATCGTGCCAGAAACGCGTTTCATAACGCTTGTCCCATTTTCCGTTCTCACGCGTTTTTATTCCGTTTTTAACGGTTGAAAAATGCAGCTAATCATTCACCGTCTTGTTTTGCGGTCAGTCGAGTACATAAGCGCAATCGAAATATCGAAGAAATATCATCGTCTTTTCGTTCTCCCGTCCATCCCGAAACGCGTTTTTATTCCGTTTTTAACGATCGAAAAAAGCGTTAAACGTTTCATCTGAGACGCGTTCTAGAACGTTTGAAAACGCGTTTTTTGTACGTTTTTAACGCAAACGTAACACGTTTCCAAGGTGTTCAAAAGAATGTTTTAACGCGTTTTTCTTCGTTTAAAATGAAACATTTAACGCGTGTTTTGATCGTTAAAAATGGAAAAAGGGCCAATGAATTGTAATAGAAAAAAACGCAAAAGTGCACGAAAGAAGCATATATTTTTATCGCTGTCCACGTACTAGATAATGAAACCATAGAGAGGGGGAGAGAGAAGAAAGTAGAACGGCTAATTCTAGTGTCCAATGAAAATGCTATCTAAGTTAGCGATAACCATGACGATAGTTGTCGCTTACAATGTCATCATGCGGAAAAGCATTTTTCTTCAACCCTGTACAGAATAAGTATTCTCACCCGAATTGCGAAATTCCATATTATATGAAAATGTTTTTTCAAGAGTGGTTTTTGTTATCGGGATACGAAACGAAAACTCGTATTTGTAAATATTTTAGTAGTATACACCTGTTAAGCATTTCTTAAACTTGTGAAAAGTTCTTTTTATTAACAATAATGTTTATTCAACTTGACACTGTTGACATTGAAAGTGTCTAGCAGGACATGTTAAATTCTTTTCTACAGTGAACTGATTTGAATTTAAAGCAAATTGTGTCGAATATTTCGAATAAACAGATGATGTTTGTGTAACACGATCTGTTAATATTTTACTAAATACAGGTAGAGGGCCAGCATCGATGCCTGAACCACCAATATATATAAACGATTTTTGACTATACGGTACATTGCTTGGCAGATTATCAATTATATATTCATATGTTGTTGTTGGTGATAAACATGTTATGGAAGACTTACGAAAATCATTCGAATTCAGGAATGCCGCAGCGTGCTCACTAATCCATTTTTGAACATTTCCAAATGATTCATCAGATGAAGATACCATTAGATAACCAAATTTATCACTTGTATTTGACGGAAAACCGTAAATACGTCCGTTTTTATTAGTAAATGCTATCCAAGTGGGTTGTGGTGATTGTTTTTTTAGGCGAAAATAATAAAAACAGGGTGATTGTCTTGTGTTTTTCTTCAAATTGAAACCTTATCAAAGAGAAAATAAACTGTACATTAACATAGCGAGTTCAACATAAAAAGGGATAGTTTTCAGATCAGAACATACTTTTTGAGCAGAAATAAAAAGTTGACGTATATTCCACGGGTCTATAGACTAATGTTAAAAAGGAAAAAATATTAAACGACTAATACTAAAAATCAACTAAATATTTTTCCGCCTTATTTAAATATTAGTCCGTTCAATATTTTGTTTTATTTAAATATTTTTCCTTTATTTTAAAATAATTAAATATTTTTCTGTCCCATGCGAAAAACTTTAATATTTTTCTCTCCGGTTTATCTCATTCTGAATGAAGGAAGTAAATCGCAGTTTGAACCTATGAAGTAGACACGAATATGCGGACAGGACTGTCCCGTCCGCATATTCATGTCTTCTTGATGGGTTCAAACTGCGACTTACTTCCTTCGTCCGGAAGTAGCTTCTAGTTGACACTTTCAAAAAGTGGCATTAGCTTCTTAATGACACTTCCGAACGTGTCAATAGCATCTTGTTAACACTTCGGTAAGTGTTAATAGCAAACAGCCTACTATCTGTACCAAAATAGAATGGACTCCGTTGTTTTTTTAATAACTTTTGATAGAAGCCAGCTAGAGAGCTCCGGCTTTCGCCATAAGAAAGCGGAGACTTGGGGGGCATGTTTTCATAAGCAGAAACTTTTTCAGA
>CAJNOQ010004717.1:0-16870 GCA_905250885.1 Didymodactylos carnosus | reverse complement strand
TTGTAAATTCTATAACTTTGCAAATAAACGTCATGTAGAGCTGGTGAATGTCTCATTTTAATCAGAAATGTGCGCGCTACAATTATATCTTATTTAAAAATGTTTTGGTTATTTTTTAAAGTTTCTGAAAAACTGGTTTTCTAGAAAACTGGGTCTTCAAGAAACATTGGGGAAAATGCTTTATGCCACTAGAATCAGCTCGTCGAGCTCTATCGATTGGGGTACCTCTCGTTAGCATCTGTGATTAACACTTGGGATAGTTCTCTCGTTAGCACGATAGAAGTAACGGAACTACAGAACTTTTTCCGTTCGAATGTAACAGCAGCGTTATTTTTCAAATAAAGCAGATCCAATCTTAAAATGTTCGAGTTTGGCGCAGTTCGAAAAATATTCCCAAGTGCCTGAAAATAGCGAACTGAAATAATAATTTCTGGCAAATAGAAAAAAAAGAAAGCCAAATTTGCTCCCAACCACTTGTAATGACAAAGAATTTAAAATCTTGCCAGTGAATACAATTTTTCGAATGGTACAAAATAACTATCTTCAATTTTTTTGCATATCACAAAATGAAAGGAATTAAACTGACAAAACTGTTCTTTGGCCTTGGAAGTACTCGAGATTGCATATTTATAGTATTTTCTCTATAGCTTCTTATTTTTAGGTTATATAGAAAAATGTTCAGTATATTTCTTGTAGAGAATGAAATATTACATTCGGTAATTTTAAAATTCAAAATAATTAACTGATAGTTTTTTGAAATATTTATTCACTTCACTTTAATAAACAATAGTATTCAAAATTTGATACATCTTCAATTCTTGTGTGCTAATAATGACGAACTTTTCATTAACAAATTTTGAATAACTGTCAATTAAACTTTTCATTTCTTCTGACTTTTTTTTAGACGAGACCTTCTTCTGACTTTTTATGAGATCAAATACAAGTGAAATTGTATCGTAACAATTTAGATACAAGTGCAACAAACGATACAAAGTGCAAAACTACTTTTATCTTGAGTTTAACTTTCTCTATATTTAAATTTGTGAAACACGCTTGATATCAAAGATGAAGAGGATGTTAGATCATCTTAACATCATCATAGTATTTTTATGTCTTCGTAAAAGGAATATTCTTGAAATTATCATATCAACCTTTACATTATACGAACTTCTTTGATATACACACACTGCATCTCTTTTCTATGATATCATATTCCAGAAAAAAACAACACCGTATTCTGATAAGTCGTTCTTTTTTTGGATCCACCATGATAGAAATGAAGAAGAAAATTTCCGCATGAATCTGCCAAAAATAGGATCTACATTATTAAGCGTTTCGATTCAGAAATAGGGGGAAAAAAAAGAATAGTGCAACTCAATGTTTCGTAGAAAACACCTTATAACAAACTATGCATGTTAATCGGGAAGTGTCAGACAGAAGAAAAAAGAGAAAAAGATCGTTCTTTTATGGCTATATTGATTTATTTACTCCAGAAAGACGTTTCATTCCAACTACATAGTTCTCATCGTTATATGTTCGAATGGATGTAAGGTAAAAAATATATTAGAGTGATATCTTTATAAGATATTCAGCGTTTTAGGTCCTATTACATATCTATATATATATATATATTGTTCTTAGCAAGCAACAAACAACAGATAAAAAGAAGGTTTTTGTTTAGATATAGATATAGAATATATGGCAAATAGATAGTTGTTTCGTTTTGAAAAATTTTCAGAAAAACAAAACAAAAATTAACTATTTTTTTTCATTGTTGTGAGATAGTGTTGAATTTTTTTTGTGTTTATTGAAAAAAAAAACATATTTATAAGAAGTGACATAAGAAAATTAATATTGTTTATAAATAGTCAACTCTAGTCGAATATATACGATTTCTGTAAAGTTGGTCATATCAGCCATTTTACATACGACAATTTGAGAAAAAGATTACCGGCGTACTATGGTATGACCTACTACATCATATATAGTAGGATAAAACTAGATCAGAGAGAAGAATTGTTAGTTCGGTGCATATGTCTATATATGTTGATGGTTGATTTTTATCTTGTTGGTGTCTGATATATACACATTTTTTCTTCTTCTCGACGAAAGAATAATATTAATGGTACAATATAGACGTTGTTGTTTTTTTTTATACAGAATAATTATTCTTCTGTAAATAAATAGTTAGAAACGTCTAATATTGATCGTTGAAATAGTTTTTACCTCACTGATCCTGTCCATTGTTTTATTGTTGTTGTTGTTGTTGTTATTTTATTATTATAGAGCACAAACAGCATTACACACATTTTTTCTGTTTTTTAATACTCATCGCATAAAACACTAAAGTGTTCTCTCTCTCTCTTTCTCTCTTTCTCTTCACAACATATATACTATAAACATATTCTTAATTATAGATTAAATTAATTATATTTCCTTAGTTTTTAAATAAGCACAATAGAAACAATGCCGCGCGATAATATTCCTAAACAATCACTTAGAAAACTTGAACAATTTTTTACAAAAACATTGGGTATGATTTATATTTTTATCTGTTATAACTATAAATTATTATAATTTTATAATATATTCTAGATACAAATAATGATGGTTTGGTTAATTGGACAGATTTTGAAGCGGCTATTGAGGTAAGTATTTTGAAAATAAATAAATAGTCTGATTTATATCGATTAAATGAGATAAAAAAAATAAATTAAAGAATTTTATAATTTACTTAGTAATTTGTTGAATATAGTTAAGTATCATATTTAGTCTATTGTACCCAAAGAAGATGCCGTACGTAATGCTCGTTTGAAAGTTTTACGTAAAAGATTAGAACAACATTTTCAAAAATATTTTTGGGATTTATGTGCAGTAGGTGATGCAAATAAAGATGGAAATATTGATTTAGGTAAAAATATTTTTTCTGTTAAATTAATAAAATTCTCTTTATTATTGATATAATGTTTTTATTTTAGAGGAATGGCTCGATGTAATGAATGATATTATTCGCGGTTTAAAAGATAAAAATGAATTTCCCGAATGGTATGAAGGTATGTATATTTTTATTATTATCATTTAAACAATGATTATAAACATACTAATGATATTTCAAGGTCTTCACAAAGCATTATATAGAGCAACAGAGTTCTTAGGTAATATTTTGTTATCATTGTTTTTAATTGATCAATCTATCTCTCATATTTCTTTTCTTTTTAAGATGAACGTTCAGCAACAAAAGATGAATTTGCCAGTATGCTCATATCATGGGATATTGATGAAGCTGCTGGTAAGTGTAAAATTGTTTTCTAATTTAAATACTATATAAACTTATTTTATATTTATATTTAGCTGAAAAAGCCTACGATTTTATTACTGATCATGGCAAGAAACCAATGGATTATAATTTGTTTTCTGAATTTATGAAAAAATTCTTCTTAAATGAAATTCCCAATCATCCACTCAATCTTGGCTTAGATAAATAAAAAAATATTTGTATCAAAATAAAATATCTAATTTAAATACGTCTATTGCTAGTTTTTTTCAAAAACTCTTTTGGTGTTCTTTTTTTTTTTTGTATTATTCATAATATAACAATTCCGTTTTTTTTCCTGATAAAAAACAAGTTATATTTTAAACCATGAATATGCATTATTGTACGAAGAGACCTACTACAGACTTGTCATAATTTAGAATACCAATAAATGAATTTGCAATGTAAAACGTTGATTGACAGATTAATATTTGTATCAAATGATCAAATATGTATTGTTAGCCATCTGTTATATATACAAAAGTAAAAGACTATGAGAAGATTGACCTATCAAAAGGCATTCAAAATTCCCGTATTGTGGAATCCATGAAACTAACAATCACAAAAAATTAACTAGTTATGTAATATAACTAAAAAACAAAATGTAAGTGAAAAGACAGGTGATTCTATAGTAGTTTTAGGTTGGGCACAGGAGAACTCTTTCGATATCTCATTCAACAGTAATCCATTTATTTCATATTCCGGAAATTAGATCGACACAATAAAGAATATTTTTGAGTTAACAATGTAATTACATACGGCTTTCAGAACCTTAACTGAGTCGACAAAAACAACAGAATATAATCATAGAACTGGTTTTAAATCGATTTGATATATAGATTTTGTTGTCAGTTAGAAAAAAAGTTGAGTGTATACGGGACAATCAAAAAATAATGAGTCACGGTTATCACACTCACATTATCACAACACAAGACCACAACTTCCAGACTCTTAGCACATAGATTTTGTCACAGTTCAGAAAAACTTACCGTACAACGACAGAAAATTATATCTAACCCACGGTTAGCTACTCCTGGATTCGTTATCTGTTTACGTATCCATGTACGAAATAAGTCAAGAGCCTCGTAACAGAGGATCTCAGTCGAGTTTCCAAAAGAACAATATTCTAATTCCGAGCAGGACGAAATGTCCTTCAGTCATTAATCATGTTCAGAAACAATGAGCGAATACACGCAGGTATCTCTTCCAAATTCGAAAGGAACCATGAAAAGTACAAAAACCATCCAAGGACGATAACAGACTTTTTACAAATGAAGATGTGTTAGTACTTTAGTGGAATAGTCCTAAACAAAAACCTTGCTCAGAAATTCCTAGCCAAAATGCTGAAACATCTTTTCATCTCAAACAACCATCATCACTTTCGCAACCACTGTAGCTGCTGTATATAGAGCTGCCTCTATATTCCCGAATTTCTCAAAGGTCCGGTAGAAGATAAGATTCTGTACGGAACTATCGTAGTGCATAAACAACATTGGTCTATCCACTTTCTAAATCAACAGGTTTTTCTAAAACTCATTTTCACACGAGAAATCAATATTTAAAGAATTCAGCTGTTTGGGGGGGGCACACTTGTTATTTAATACGTAAGAACGTTTCTCACATAACTTTGTCTTCTGTCGAACTTATTAAACCTTGTGAAACGGAATCGATTTTCTGAACACTTAAAAGTTTCTGCATAGCACCTTTCTAGACAGCATACAGATTAGTTTCCTGAATCCATTCTGCTGGTGCATGTTGTGAAAGTAATGTTCACTGTAACCGAAAATATTACTACAAGTGTATGCAATGCACGTAGCAACAACACAAACCATTTCTTCCTTCATTACAATAAAATCAGTTTCCTAGATTTTATTGATAATATTCAAGCGTAATATTACGAAAACGATGTAGCTGTTAAATGTGCTTAACTCCGAAACTGATGGATACTCCTAAGGTTAGTATCCAATTTACAATAAAAGAATCAGAAGCGTATTTAAGTGCCTCATCCATTGCTCGAAAAGTTTCAAAACTATAAAAACTAAGAGAGCTTTCATTGGGTAGAAAAACGAGCAAGCATGTTACTACCGTAATGCTCACTACTATAGGATCCCAAATATACGATACTATAACTACAGAAGAAGAAAAATTTTCGACCGGGTATCTAGAGGGTTTTGTTGACACATGAATTAAAGTTGACACATGAATTAAAAGTTATCGTCGGTTTACAATGAAACGAAATAGACTAAACGGACTTGCTGCTGCATACATTCAAAGATCTCGATATAAATCCAGATGAAATATTGAAATTATATACACAAATGCATCATCGTCGTCTTGATTTTGGTGTTTGAATTTGAAATATAAATATTATAAACAGAGACACTAAAAACAGACTAAAACACACCTGACTTAGGCTTAAGATTTGAGTTTGATGCATATTTGATTAAAAGAACCTCATTTCATTTCATTCAAGTTTCTACAAGACGCGGGACCCTAGCTATACACAAAACAAACCTGTCCCGGCCCGATCATATTTTGTTTGGCCCATCAGTAAAAACCTTGCCCATTTTGCCCATCGTTTTTTCCGACACAATAGAAGTTTGTCCATCGGTCTAAAAATCCTGATTACGCCGCTGCTCCCATGAGTACCCATGAGTGAGTACTCAGTATTATGGGTACGACTTTGAGTACTCATGTTTGAGTATCGTTGAATACTCATATAACGTTTGGTACGATACTCGTTTGTGATTCAGCTATGGTAACAGGCATGTCAGTTTAAAGTTTTAGTGTTTGCCATGTTTATGCTATTGCCATGTTGAACGTGGATTTTGTCTTACTCGAAACAGCTTTCTACTTTTTAAAACGTTTTTGTAGTGAGACAAAACTCACGCCAAATATAATTATTGGTAATGGTAACATATTATTTTAGTGCATTCTTTCCGACATATGAATCTGTCTGTATGGAGACTAACCCAGCTTTGACAACGTCTCGTCCATTAGTGGGCGTTGCTACAATATTATTGTCCAGTTTACATCCGCAATGTATTTTATTAGGAAGGCGTTTAAGTAGCCATGGAACTGGTACATATCAACTTCCAGGTGGCCATTTGGAATATGGTGAATCATTTGTTAACTGTGCTAGACGAGAACTGCAAGAAGAAACAAATTTGACGTTAAATAGCGTACCCAAATTAGTTTATGTAACAAATAATTTGTTTGAAGATATTGGGAAACATTATGTGACACTATTTATGTTAGCTCAATTAGATGATGAACAAGAATTATTAAAACTAAAATGTATGGAACCGACGAAATGCGATGAATGGAAATGGGTGAAATGGACAGATTTAAAACAATTGAATCTATTTAAACCATTAGAAACAACTGTCAACGAAGGATTTAATCCCTTCCTGATTGAAAAAGGGACCATCTTATCTCCTTGATTATAATACGCCAACAAGTTTAACTTTTTGTACTACCAGGTTTATAATAAAAATAATTGTATTATGCGAACAATATTGACACCCTTGGATTCTAAATTTATCTAATTTTGTTCTCTCAGAGAAAGGTATCGTGCACCACTTGGCAAAAACTATTCCCAAATATGTGTTATTCGGGTATGGAAATGTATATTCTATTCTCTCTGCTTTTCATGGTAACCGTTGAGATAATATATGAGATACATTGAGTATGTTATGTTTTCCTTGTCTATTATTATGTTTTCAAAACTCATCCATCTACTTTCATTTAAATATTGCTTAAAATCTATTTGGAAGTATAATACATTAAGGAAATGTTATTGTACAGTCTAATCAATAATTTTAGGATAAAAGAATTAACTTCTTTTCCAGATATTGCTTGGTTCAATGTTAAAAACCTAGGCAAATTACTTAATTTACGCGTCGAAGATTTAGATGTCATACGAGAGAGTATTTGTGATGGAACACCTTACTTTATAACATTATTGATGATTGATGTATTTACAGTGATAAATTCGTTTATATTGGTATTGGCTGCTAACATTAGGTATGTGGAAAAATACTGTTATTGTTAAATGCCTAGAAAATTTTTCTTTTTCCCAGTCTTTCTTACGATTGATAATATTCAAGCGTAATATTACGAAAACGATGTAGCTGTTAAATGTGCTTAACTCCGAAACTGATGGATACTCCTAAGGTTAGTATCCAATTTACAATAAAAGAATCAGAAGCGTATTTAAGTGCCTCATCCATTGCTCGAAAAGTTTCAAAACTATAAAAACTAAGAGAGCTTTCATTGGGTAGAAAAACGAGCAAGCATGTTACTACCGTAATGCTCACTACTATAGGATCCCAAATATACGATACTATAACTACAGAAGAAGAAAAATTTTCGACCGGGTATCTAGAGGGTTTTCAGGTGAATCTTTAGAAATCCACGATGATTTTCAAGGATCCAATATTGGATTTTCATTTTTAACACATATATTCGATAGAGAAAATTGTTTTCTTTCGAACTACGTAAAGCCGGTGTTTCTACCTTGTTCTGTTCAGGAGTTATACGGATTTTCCAGAGGCCCCCTATTTCGGCCAGTTGTCCCTGGTTCAGCCGAAAATAGGCCTAGAGAGGGGTAATCGACCATGCTGACTCAAATGATGATGTTTTTTTCCAGTCTCAAAGCTATCTGAAGTCACCAGCTCAAAGTTTTCGAAACATCGTCACTTTCTGGTACATAGCGGAAACAGTTGAATTTCGAAAACTTTGAGCTGGTGACTTCAGATAGCTTTGAGACTGGAAACAAACATCATCATTTGACTCAGCATGGTCGATTACCCCTCTCTAGGCCTATTTTCGGCTGATCCAGGGACAACTGGCCTCCAAGTCTTACGGTTTAGGAGTTTTTCAGAGATCAAGGTCCAAAAAGGACTCTGAACGGCGTCCCAAGACTTTTTAATATACTTCAAGCTGGAGAGTTCGGGTTTGTTTTATTTTAAACTAGACACCTAACTACATCGACTGACCGGCGCCGATTTTTCAATTAAGCCTTTATTGGTTCTCCAGGCAACCAACAACCTCCGAAACCCGAAAAAGCCTTCCGGATTTTTTAAAAATCCTCAGTTGACAAAAAACTAAGACCTAATTCAAAAATCGACGCCGGTCAGTCGATGTAATTTCTTTTCCTCTTTTAAACAAAAAAAGAATGAACTCTCTACGACAAACCGCTATTAAAAATCTTGGGACGCACTTCAGCTGTAACTCTTATATAGAGAAAACGTTGTATTAAACGCTGTATGAAATACTCGGTTTTAGGACTTGTAGGAAAATGCCTGTAACTTTTCGATGCAAGGCCATACAGAGTTGTGCGAGGTCTTATTTTGATCAGAAATGTTTGTTCTACAAAGCTGTGTTCTCAGAAAAATTTTAATTGCATAAGTATCCAGGTAAAAGCCATTATTTGAAGACCTGTTTTTTCGAGGCTCTTAGGAAACCTGCTCAGAATTCCCGAAAAACCAGTTTTGTAACCAAAAGCAATACAGATTCTGGAAGTCAACACTTCAGGCTATCTTTCCATCTGCTTATCTCAAAACCGATGTTTTGACCGAAAATCACCATTTCTGAGGGGGGGGGGGGGGGGNNNCCCCCCCCCCCCCCCCCCCCCCCCCCCCCCCCCCCCCCCCCCCCCCCCCCCCCCCCCCCCCCCCCCCCCCCCCCCCCCCCCCCCCCCCCCCCCCCCCCCCCCCCCCCCCCCCCCCCTTAAATAAACTTGTTTAAAAATACCGCTTATTTAGTTACAGAAAAACATACGTCATGGAAATCTGAACTGGCCTTTACTAACTTTATCTATGAACGATGGTTTTATTCGATAGATTTGAAAGAAATTTGCTGAACGTAAGGCAAGCCACCATAGAACGTCTTGCGTTGAGACTTTTTCATACACTTTCACAACTTTTAACTTACCACAGATATACAACTGCGCTCTGAAAATCTGAGTAGTGCAGCAGAATTTGCCACATATTTCATTCTACAAAAAAGTATAATTGATAGGTCAAGGTATTAAAAACTTCTTTCAAAATACTAGATAACTTTGTCACAATTTAGTCGAGAGTTCATGAAGGTTTGTTGCCCCGTTTCTACCTATAATCACAACTACTAACACATTAAACTGGAAACGTTACTAATCCTGATCTTCTTTTGTACGACCAAAATTCATGCTAATCACACTTTGACATTTATTTTCACACGAATTTTGTACACAGAAGAACACTGCAGTCTCTAAAAACAATATGGTCTACAGAACCTTTTGAATATTCAAGCATTCGTTTCCAAGTCAAGATCCGGCAGAAGATAAGGTTCTGACCGGAACTATTGTACTGCATAAACAACACTGATCTATCCACTTTCTAAATCAACAGGTTTTTCTAAAATTCATTTTCACATGAGAAATCAATATTTAAAGAATTCTCAACTGTTTTGGGGGGTGTACTATTATATTAAAAACACAACAGAACTGCTCTATCGTCCTCTGCTTCAAAAAAATAATAATAATAATAAATAATTTCCCATTATTCGATGCACTAAGATACTCCTCCCATGTGTCTTCTCCCGAACCCGTTACGTCAGCTTTCTGTTTTGACGTTTTGTGTAATTTTATTCTTTCGAATACCACCGGTACCGGCTAATGAGAGTAATGTTTACCGTAACCGAAAATATTACTACAAGTGTATGCTATGCACGTAGCAACAACACAAACCATTTCTTCCTTCATTACAATAAAATCAGTTTCCTAGATGAATTAAGTGCTGCAACACCAATATTTCATACTATCGAACAGGTAATAATACTGGAATTAATCAGCTCCATACATTTTCAATTCAATTTCTGATCTTATTTCAACTTTCACTTATGACTTTTACAACGAGCTTGCTCCGCTGACTTCTTTATTTTTCAGCATTTGTTTTGGCATCTTTATTGAGTACAAACATATTCACATATAACCCAAATACCGAAAAAAGCAGAATGCAAACCGTATATAATAAAAATATAACTCTATCAATGGAAACAAAAACAAAGCGAAAAAGAGAACAAGTTCGATTTTCGCACTGATATAAAACAAAAAATGTATCGAGTATCTTTTACAGATATACATAAATGAAATAACAGAAAGAGATTTCTCTGGCCGAATTACACCAAAAAAGAAAAACATAAACAACTCGTGATGCAAAAAAGACTAGAAAGAACAAACAACAATAAAAAAAAGAAAATTGAGCACCGGATAACAGAGCACGAAAACATAAGGAAAACTAACAATGAAAACAAGATTTTCTTCTTAATTTTCCTTTGGCGTCCTTTTTTCTGTATATTCTCTCTGATCAGATGCTTCGGCAGGTTGCTCATGTTCCATGGAAGATATGGATTCAGTGGAAGGTGGCGATGGCATTGAGTCTAAACTAGAAGATGTGGGCGATTGTACTGTTGATGTACTCTTCTCGCCTTCGTCCGTACTCTTAGAAGAATTGTCATTATTTCTAACATTTAACTCATTAATGAGAGTACTTATAACTGTTTGTTCGCTCAAATCCAACTCTGTTTTATCATTTAAAGCTAATTTAACAACTTTTGTGAGAACAGACATATATTCCTCAAGATTTGTTAATTGAGCAAAATTCGTCGTTGTTTTTAAACGATCAAACAATTCTGATGTTACTTGGTCTACAGACTTTGGACCACCTTAATAAAAAGTAAACTATGGAATTAAAATGGCTATTTGAGCGAGACCAGTCAAGTCAGACTACACAAATAAAGCAAAATATTTACCGGTTTGCATGATCGACTCGAGATTAATTGACACATGCTTATCTCCTGATTGATTCAAGATGAGTTGGACAGCCGCATCGAACTGGTGGTCTGTTTGGATAGTAGGTGATGTTAATGGAACAGATAATAGATAATTATCTAACGATGTCAATGGTTGAGTTGGGGAGTTCGACTCTGTGTGCTGTGGCTGGTGAATGAACATTTTCTTTAATATGAGTTCATAACCAAGTAATGAAAATGGAACTGGTTGACATTGGTACTTCATTTTAATTATTGATACGTAATCGAAATGAGAGCAATACGATGAGTTTGACGATGATATGACAGGAATATGAAGACGATCGAGCCATTTCAAATGGTGGTAAAAACTTTCTAGACACACAAACAGCGAATTAGAGATTGTAAACGTTCAACTAATGCGTTCACTCAGCAAAACCAAAGTGGACCGAAACGCTTTTCACTTACCTAATATTTTTTCTTGATCTCCCATATAAACAATCAAATCATTTTGTTTCGATAATAGATTCAACAGCTGGAATCCTTCATCTTTAAACATGAGCACCAGTGGAATATGCACATCGTCTCTGCCATCACCCGTCATTGAGAATATTGCTGATACACCAGTTTTTGTTGAAGATGCAGAGGAATGATCAATCACAATGCCACCTAGAACACCTGTTTGTTCCAAATATCTTGCCTTGTCGATAAACATACAATCACCGCGTTTCACAAGAGCTATACTATTCTTTAGCTGTTGACGATTATCCAAAGTTGAACATGCTTGAAACGGACTAGTTACAGATACACGACTAAATATCTAAACCCAGAGTACAAATACACGTCTAAAGTTTCATTTTTTCTGTGGTTGCATCCTCAAGTTAAGCACGACGAAGAAGAATGAATAACTCTTCACTACTTTTCAGCCGCTGATTCGTTTTAAATATCCTCAAAGACAGACTAGTTTCGTTATCTAACTTACTCCATAGTTTTTATGTAATTGTTGACCAAACTGTGCTGAGCCCACCTTGAATATTGGAAGTACTGTTGCTTGCGCTAATAATGGAACAACACTGAGAGGGTGATATTGACTGGAGTCAGAATTCATAGAGTTGTGTTTCATTAATTCAATCATTTCCTATACAAAAAAAATAATTTCTAGGTTGATAAAAAGTGTAAAGGAGCAACACACATACCTGCATAAATAACAGACCATCATTCGCATCTTCACTTGAAGCCGCTTGCGACGACGTGTGCACCAATTGAATTCCTAAACAGGATATAAAAAGAAGGTTATTATTCGTTTGATTGATCAACAACAGGCGTGTACCTACTTCCATCTAACATTGTATGTATTTGCACGCCCATTCGTCTAAGTTGTGTTACATGTAATGGGTTACCAGCTGAAAATTCTGATGCTAATAAACGGTGAAGCGATTGACTGAAAGAACGAAGAAAAAACATTATTGTAAGGCATCAATGCACAAGTGGACTCCGACATGGGTAGATCAGAATAAAAATACTAAGAGAGACGACAAAAGAAATTACTACTAGTAACATCGGGCCGATTGCATAACTTCAATCGTTGTACAGAATATAGACACAGAATAGTGGATTTAGTTTTGCAGTTTACTGCAAAGCTAAGTTCATGCGTTCGAATTTCTATTTGCACAAAATTGATTTTGTGTTTTTCGATAGTTTTAGTTTAGAATACTATAATGGAATATTTTTCCGCTTGTATTCTGTCGGAATAAAGCTTATATCAAGAGAGACGATAAGAGGGTAATAAATTTTTAAAGCTTATTTTTGCTGGGAAAAATAAAAAACGAAAACAAACTTTTAAAGAGGGAAATTGTCCCGTCAATAGACTACGCTTCTTATTAGAAGCCGAACACAGATTTGATTCTTCTACAGTCGACTGTTTATTCACAGGTCTTACTTTTTCAATTGTCCATTGTGATCGTTTAATGATCGTGTAGAATCCGTTGTTGTTGTCATCATATCTTGACTACCACGAATATTTTTTCTCAATTGCTCTGAATAATCGTTTGAATTCTTATTTCGAAATAAATGATCCATCGACGGACAAACTTTTCTATAATCAAATTCGGTCGAATACGAGTCTGTATCAAATTCACCGTCTCTCTGATCGATATCAAGCAACAGAGAATGATTCGTAGTATCATATCGAATCGAATTTGTTAAAGCTAATTGATCAAATTCCATACGTAATGTATCATTAATAGTGATAACTATAAACGAGAATAGGCATGTTTTTAGAGTACAGTATATAGAGCTTTATAAAGTGTCGAATACAAAGAAAAGTAACAGTGCTGGACTAGTTGAGTATTTTTGCATTCTTTGAGAAAATATATCAGTCTTCCTCTTATAGTAAACATACCTACCAACTTTCAGTATCTGTCTTACCCAAATTCATTGGTAACAAATGCGCTTCAGTTGAAAATATGAATTGTTCAATGTCAATGTGTTGAGACTGCTCATTGTCGAAAAGTAAATACAAATATTTAAATGTTTCAGCTAGAACAAACGAGTCCATTCGATCTTCATGTTGACCAGTTTGAATGTCGGATAGAGCAGCATAACCGCACTTGACACGTGCATGACGTTCTAAATTATTCACAATTGTACGCCCAACTTCTAAATAATGTGGGTCTCGAGTGGCCTAAAAAGATACAAAGAAAAATACACATTATCGTGTGAAAAATTTTATCCTATGCTAAACAACTATACAAATTTATCCAGTACAGGATACCTTTTGAGAGATCCAATCTATGGTAAGAATCGATCACATATTATACTTTCATGTCTACAATCATTTCGAAATAAGATAAAAATCTTACTTTATATAAGAAATATGTTGATTCAACAAATTCGGGTCTCAGCGGATGGCTATTCCAATGTATTCTATAATCAGTCGTAAATGCTTCTGGTAAAAAATTATGTTTTTGAACAACTTGATACAACATTTCATGCAATTCAATAGCAGACTTCAAATCACCGGTCATTACTTGTAGACCAGGCCAAAATGCTAGTAATGCATCCATGTGATTCTTAGCCAAACGATAGGGTTGATGCATATGAACATTGACCATTGCGACTCCCTGCTGAACGTAGGCCATAATTGATTCATAATGCTTGTGAAATCTAAACAAAAACATAAACAATTCCAAACTCAATCACAATGAATAATAGAGCAAAAATACGACGAATATACTTTGCTACTTTTATTAAGCTCACCTTAATAGATAATCGTTATTCTTCTCTCCTAACAATACATATGCTTTGAACAAATATTCATAATACGAATCAATTCCCGCTCCGATACCCGATTCTCGTATAATCCAATCACCATTATGCACATTCAACACCGTTCCCATTAGATTCGATTGACGATGCCGACGATCCCACAGATAATCGAGTGAACGATGAGCAAATTTTTCAAAAATGTAATTCCCAGTCAAACGAGTGAGCGTCGCCCATTCAAGAATAAGTGTACCCGCACATGCTGTACACGTAAATTTTTCGCGTTCACTTTTTGACAATGATAAATCAATACCATAACGAAGATTAACACGTGGTAGTGGTAATCCAGAGGTCGTGTTAAAAGCGGGTAGCAAACGAATACCAAGGTCCTTAAATATAAGAAGTGCTACAAAGTATGACAAAACTGAATAGTCCGCACAGTATTATTGCGGTGTTTCGTAATAGAATTGTGAGAGATCTTAAATTTCTGCTCTATTCACTTACATGTGCCATAACTAATAATTCGTCTCTATACCAAGGAAAACGTATTGGATATTTAAGATGAACATATTTAACTGCAACATGTGCACCAAGTAAACCACTAAAAAACAAAGATATTTTTTATACAGAAAGAAGAGCAAATCGAAAGACAAACACAAATCATATTTATACGAAAGATGGAATAGAACTCATGGGCTTATGCTCATGATACATCTATTTCTGTGTAATAGTAATCTGTACAAAATATTTTCAAACTGCTAGTAAACGTACCCAATCATTCTAATATTCGTTTCAAATACAGATACAACAATATCACTATCAAAATTAACATTTTGAATAACTAATCGCACTGCGCGTTCAAATTCATCAAACATTCCCAAAACCTAAAGAGGTAAACACGCACAATAACATTTTTGTTAGAATATTATACACTTTATACTTACTGCTAATGTATCTAAACTATCGACTAATGTTAATGAAAAACTAAAACAAGAAACAGGATAGATTAAGAATAAATAGATTAAAAAGATACGCACTTTCCTAAGGCGTCGTCAATGTCGCCCCTATTCGGTTCAGAACCGCGATAACGGCCTTTGCAGCTACAAAATGGAAGAGACATTTTAAACATTTTGGTATCAAATCAACGCCATGTATTTACCTCAACGGCATTAATTCATCTGCAGGATAAGCATATTTCTAAAAAAAGTAATCAATGAAAGTATTGAGAACTGAAAGAAATTCTAAACAGTATCTGTGTTTACAATTACTTCTTCAACAGACCGAATCCTAGATACACTGTGGATTGATCTTTTTTTCTCAGTAGTGACATTCGTTTTTTTGTAGATAGAATCTGTTTAAAGAATCATCTTTAGTAAAGTATGTCGTCTCTTCAAACAGAAAAGGTCTAAGATCTTCCTGCGCCAAAACAAACGTAGACTACATGGAAAGTGCTCGTTTATAAAAACAATCAGATACATTGTCAGAAATACAAATTCAAATATTAACATCAAACAGTCATTTAACAGCAAAGACGAATATGAAAGAGGTGACTAAATTCAAAACATTATGGAAATTTGTAAACGATTACCTACCATATATGAGTAATAACCATGTTGAAACATTTCAAGAACTTGTTTTCTGAAACAAATAAACAACATTTCCACATCTTCCTCAGTTTATTGTAGCTGAGAATTCAAATCAAACCTTAATTGATTTTTTTCTTCTTGTCTCATGCCATCTACCAATCTAATGTGAAAACATAAATGAATTAAAAATAAAAAAAATAGAATTATTCGTCGATAACTGGTCGCGGGTATTAACCAAAACATAGTTTGTTACTGTTTAAGGCCAGTTTTCGGATAATTTAAAATATCTGTAAAAGAGAGAGAATTATGAGTAATTTCAGTCAAGCTGCGCCAAAAGTGTAACCGGAAATGGCGCACTAAACCATACGTACAAAATGCTGCTCAACGTTGTTTGATATCACATTTCATACAATGTCATGTTAACGGCTGGCTGTCATAAATGAAAGCTTATTCTATTCCTGCTATGAAAATAAATTTGAACACAAATAAATATTAATAATTATAAATCACACAACATATGATACATCTTCTTTACCTTCCCGGCACGTTCATCCAGAACTCGTCTCATGCGTCACACAAACATACCAACCAACCGTATTGGCATAAAAATTCTCCACGCAAAACGTTACTTTCATCCGTTATAACGGTTAGGTACCATAGAGGACCGCTAGGTCAGATTTCTGTGTCATAGTAAGAACGATTGTAGACTCTTACCTTTGCTTTGGTTGAAATGGCAAAATCTTGATAACAAGTAATATCTTGTTTAAATACTTTTCTACTCCACTACACAGCGGTCGCGACACCCAATGTCTTTTAATAATTCTTATTCAATCTTAAA
Source organism: Didymodactylos carnosus (assembly GCA_905250885.1). Taxonomy (NCBI): domain Eukaryota; kingdom Metazoa; phylum Rotifera; class Eurotatoria; order Philodinida; family Philodinidae; genus Didymodactylos; species Didymodactylos carnosus. The sequence goes on along the minus strand of CAJNOQ010004717.1, from coordinate 78 downwards.
CCTATCTCCTTCATAGCCTTTTTCTGCAAAACTGTCGAATCTGACGTAGCGCTCCTCTATCTATACCTAACCGTTATA
>CAJNOQ010004716.1:0-16874 GCA_905250885.1 Didymodactylos carnosus | reverse complement strand
CCCCAACAACCCCCCCCCCCCCCCCACCCCCCCCCCCCCCCCCCCCCCGCCCGCCCCCGGGGGGGTTCTGCGGGGGGGGGGGGGGGGGGGGGGGTTAGTAACGTACTCTTGGTATTCGATACGCTGTTGCAATGACAACTTCGAAAATGTATATTCAGATTGACTGAAATAGTCTTGAATATTTTGCAACAAACTTGGTATTGGTTGTTCGAAAACCTGTTGCCTATTATTTGTCACTGATGGAACTCGATTGGGATACGGCAAGGCTGTAAAACTAGTTGGACCAGGTCTTTTTTTTTCTGCGATATTCCTATAACTGATTTTTCCTAAAATAATGTTTTTCGGATCACAGTAATATTCGTCGTTGAACGAAAAAAGGGGGGCTGGTTGTCCATCGCATCTTCGTTCTACATATGAATTCTTATCCTTTGGGTCCATCAGTCCGGGCAGTTTATTCAAGGGGGGAAAAGCGGACTCCTGGACTCCTGGACTCCCATGGACTCCTGAACTCCCATGGACTCCTATGGACTCCTGAAGTATAGGAGTCCAAGAGCAAAGTGTCCAATTTTTGGGAATCACTTCCCAAAAAAGAACACTTTGCTCTTGGACGCCTATACTTCAGGAGTCCAGGAGTCCGCTTTTCCCCCCTTGAGTTTATTGCACAAAAAAGTGCCTTCGCCGTTTGGACATTGTCTCTTGCATTGCATGTCCTGCGTACATTTGAAATTGAATCCCTGCATTTGCATTCATGAACAACTCAGCAAATTTCTTTCATCCAACCCACCATAACAATCTATCTTACCATCACCGATTTTTGATAATGGAATACAAGGTGGTGGATCAATTTTATAAAGTATGACAGGGTCAGGACGTCCGGGAGGTATTCTAAACAAGATACAATACTATGATCAACATTCGCTAATAAACACGGATATTCTGTCATCAACTGGCAATTTTTGGAAAAAGGTTGTTCAGCATATATACTGTTGCATTTTTGAATCAGGCTAGTTAAACTTTCTGTGAGACCAGCATTATGCTTTGAAAAGTTTTTAATTAAAAACAAACCTTGTTCATCCGATGCGTCACTACAGTCCCAAACCTTGTTACAGACCCATTCAACAGAAATACATTGACCAGTGGTAACGCATTGGAACTGGTCCGGATGACATATCCACATAATACACTGAGCTGGTGACTCATCAGTACCCCACTTGGAATCCCAGAATGTATCGCAGTATTGATGAATCTTATCATATTGTTTAAATTCGTCGTTAAATTTGCAGTGACGCTGTCGATGAACTCTGTTGGGTCGAAATTAGAAGATATCTGTGACTGTTCGATGTGTCTTCGCACAAGTCTGCAGCTGGCGGAGTAAGGCCGTTCACACATATGTTTCGGTAGCTCGAGGTTCATCTCACTAATATACTCATCACGATCACTGGTAGAACAATCTGACAGTTGGTTGCCTATAGCATATGCTAACAGACACGTTCTTTCGACATCCGAACAACGAAAACGGTCTTTTTGAGCGAACAGTGGACAGTTCATTCTATTTTCATCGTCGCGATTACGACAATCAAATATTCCATCTTTGACGCGGTATATGGAAATAAGTCTATGTTCATGTTACAGCTGTAACATCGATCATTCCAGCATGTATCATCATACTTAGGTCCTGTTATATTTTTCTCTAATCCGTTCAAATCACAAAAGAACGTCTCCAAGTCAGACGCATAGCCACCATAGTAGTATTTGCGTCGAATACTATCTTTATCGGGAAGAGTATCCCGAAACCCAAAACATTTAATACTACCAGTAAAGAGATAATCGGATGTATGTCCATAACTGGTTAAATATGGTCGATGTAACGGTCTCAACGGATATTTGATATCACCATCCTTCCAGTTTGATTTATTGCTTTTACCTAAACTACTTTAAGACTTTGGCCTGCTCCATGGCACTTGGAAACAACACTATTTTTGGAAAAATGTATTCATATAGAGGTAGAAAGGTCGAGCATGAAGATACGTCTGTGCTGCCACTTCGGTAATGCTAATATTATGCGATATTTTATACCTTATAAATCTCTTGAAACTTATTCATGATATAAGGTGAACAATTTAATTGTTTTTAATTACTCTTAAAAATTTTTAAAATTACTTTTACGGATTACTAAATTTCAGATACAGTATTTTCAAGTTTGAAAATCGAAAATAACAAATTTCAATAGAAACTGTCCTGAGGGACGAGAGAACTGGATTCTGAACAAGTTTTCTACCCACATTTTTGCTTCGAAATGCTATCCTGAAGCGAAAGTACTGGCAAGATGTTTTTCCAAAAAGAGTTTTTGTTTCCAAGTGCCATGGAGCAGGCCAAAGTTGAATAGCTCAGGCAAAGTTCATCTGATAACGATGAGAATTTTTGATCAGCCTGTAAGTTAAAATGTGGTAACTTCATTGAAATTTCAAAAAACGAGCAGAAAATCTTGGAAAACTTAAATATTTTTTCTCGAAAACTTCAGATCCAATGATCGAACAGCTTTTAGCTTATATATTTCAAAATGTCCCCTACATATTGATTTATAAGGTATAAAATATCGCATAGTATTAGCATTACCGAAGTGGCAGCACAGACGTATCTTCATGCTCGACCTTTCTATCTCTGTATGAATACATGAAAAACGGCACAATCTTTCTGATAATTATGAATGTATACATTCATGGTGAAGCGAGAAGCTCTGACCGTCTATGAAACTAATTGACTGCAGGCACGAAAAAATAATAAGATTTGTTTAAGACTTTTAAAGATCTTGGCTAAGCTCTTAAAAAAGAGATTGTAGATACAAAATCGTATCTAAGATTTTAGTAAAATCCTTATACTAAATGTAATGAAGCTAAATATCATCAATAAAATCAACATAAGAAAATCTTTACTGTTAAAATACTCTTTTGACGATCATATGTACAAGTAACGTTTATCTTCGATTCACTGACCCTTGACTGAAAATGAGTTTTTGACACTGATATGGTTTTAAAATGGAGAGTTTTAAAGGAAAATAGAAACGTCAATTATTGGTTTTTTTCTTTGTTTATATGTAAGGTTAGATTAGATCGAATGACGTATATGACTTGTTGAAGGGCATATTTACAAGGATTAAGCTGATTTCACTAATAAATGTGGGAGGTTTTTTGTGGCGGTATGCGTTCACATTAATTGCTCGGTGAACATATTGATTAAACTAACTGATGGAAGAATGAGCATGCATTAATACAATATATTGAATCCCAACAATACTGGTTGCACAATATTGGGATCAATAATAATCGCTAGTCACTTATGTTTTCGCAATTTTGCTCAGTTTTCGATGGTTATGTTTCTGCCACAGATAACACTAAAATGTCTTCTTGCACTTCAGTTTGATAGAGCAAAGATTTTTCTACAAAATGAGACATTGGGCAGCTCCAAGTGCTTTCTTATAACTGATTCAGAACGACTTTGCTGAATGTCCTAGCATCGATTATTAATCGGTGCATAACCAGTCAATCGGGATACGTTTTTATATCCCAGTTGGGATAGATATCCCGATCGAAATATGCTTCCTCACGTTTTTATGACGGTAAATGGTATTGAGATTAAAAAGTTGAATCCAGTGTATTGTGGAACCCAATATTACCCAATATTATTGTACAATATTATTGAGGGACCAATAATATTAGTCCCAATATATTGGGTATATAACAATACCGAGATCCAGTATTATTAGACAGCCAATCATATTGTACAATATCTTCAATAATGATTGGTATTGGTGCATGCCTACTGGAAGAACATATTGACTCCACTAATTAATGTGTCGTCTGCATTTATGCCTACTTTTCTTTTAATCGCATTGCTTCTTTTTCTACATATATTATTTATCGGAACTTCTGCTAGTCATCTCCTTTTCTCACATCATTCTCTATATGTTTTCTTTCTTTCCTTATACTCACATCTAACGGATCTAGTTGAGCTGTGGTTGAAAACTGAGTGTGAGAGCTTCTTTTTACTCACCGTCTAAAAAGAACTCATGAGGTATACACATCCCATTCAAACACCGATATTCATTCGGCTGACATTCATTGAATTCCAGCTTCTCACAGTTATCCTCATCTGTCCCATCCAAACAGTTTTGATTTCCAGCACAAACATTTCGCCAGTCGAGACACATCAAACCATAGTCACATTCAAAATGAGGTTGATAACAAGTGATATTGCCGTAAATTTGACTTCCAAGTATAAATCGTTCTTTCATCTTGAATTGATGTTGTATGGTCGCTTGAAAACTTTCTTTTGCTGTAATTAACTCGTACTCGCATTGTCTACCAAACGTACCCGCCACATTTGCAGAGGCTTTCATCACTGTGAACGTCAAAACTAAAAGGTATTATTATATCATTTCATTACAACGTAAATATGAATATAGTTCTCCTCAGTAGTCTGTTTTTTCGTAACAGTATTACATAGCAGAACTTTTCAAATTATTGGAGTAGGAATTATTGCATTACCTTGATAGCACATATTTTATTTTATTTATTCAACGTATAATTAAGCTTTCGAGCATCCCCTGTTCATCGTCAGAATCTAACAATGCACACATATACAAAAAACATCTACTGAATTCAGACACTTATGTAACTACATGTAGTTAGTAAGAGAAAGTTAAAAGAAATAAAGCAAAGAATTCGCTACCTTTCTAGGGTGATGGCTTGTCCACATAACGCGACACTTCGCTGATCAAGTTTTTTTTTTCATCGAGAAATCGAAAGGAGCCCATCATCAGACAAAGTATTTCATGCTGATCACGAATTCAGCCTTTATTGAAAAAAAAAACTGAATTTTCGATTAAAAAATTTAAATTTAAAATTTTTTAAAACTTTAATTTTAAGTTTCTGATCTAGAGATTTTCGTAAAATAATTTTAAAAATATATTGTTGAATAGAGAACTCGATTCTCTACAAAATGGCTTGTTTTGTTTTGAGAAATATTTCTCAGTCGAGGCACAAGGGCTGCTTGCAAGTTTGAACTCCCGACTCGATTTTGAAGCCTGAGGCACCTTTTGGAACTTTGTTTGCAAGTGGAGTATCTTTAGGAAGGCTAGAAGCACTCAGGCTATAAGTATGAATTTGTTTGAAGAACGTGGAGTGCTCTTAAATGGTGTGACAAAAAAATGTGTAACAACGTTACGTTTGTTTTTGCTCTTTTTACGCGAGTAAAAATAGTTAGAAGAAAATATTTTTTACCGCTGAAAAGCTCGTTCGATGCTCTACAAAATTTGCTCCAGAGGCATTTTATTTGGAGAACGACTTTCGCAGCAAATTAGAATTTTAGCAAGAGCACTTCGAATTTAGCGTCTTTTTATGTAACAGCGTTACGCGATGAAAAAACCTTTCTAGAAGCTCGAGACTTCAACCCCAAAACTTCGTTTTTATAGCATACATAGAGTATGGTGAGCTGCGTCGAATGGCGTTTGAACGAACTTTCTAACTCTCAAACTTTCCGTGATAATTGAGAAAAAGTGTGTCAAAAACGTAACAGCGTTACGTTTGGATGAGCCGATGAACAGCCTGAACTGAGAAGCTAACTAAACTATAGAGAAAAAAATGTCTTATTTATCTTTTTCGCTTTTCTTCCTTTTAACGTGTGAACCAGAATATTCTTCAGAAAAAACGCACCGTACCATAGTACAGAATAGTCTTCAGCGTTGAATTTCGGCATTCCTGACCGAATAGCAAGAGATTCTTCCACTAATAAAATATAATGCCCATTATCTCGTGCTACGATGGGAGTATTGGTGATGCTCAGAAAGTGTCCCATTTCAATGATATGTTTTCCTAATGCTGGCTTATGCTTGAATTCCTCATGAACGACAAGTAACTGAGTAGCATTCATTTTAAATAAAATTTGTTTAACAATACGATCTTTCTCCTGAAACTTGTTTGATTCTGCCGTGAACGGTAATAGTTAAAAGCTTGAAACAAAAACGAAAAAGTGCTCCATTGAGTTTCCAATTAGTTTTGAAATGTGAAGCTTTAGTGAGTTTTAGTTTTTATTTCACAGCATTTCTACGGAAAGCTCAAAAAGCGAGGGAATACTCTTAACCCTCATATTGTCACCTATGGAACACTAAGGATATTGCAACCTAGGGTGAATTTGCATGCAACTCAGTTTGATTTTGATTTTGATTAGTAGACATCTGGTATCACTATAACGGTGCGTACTTCCACAATTTCTGCATTTCTCAAAATTAGGACATTGATGTGGACTACTATCAGATTTTTCTTCACTACATACACTACAATATTCAACTTTTGATACACATTTTGACCTAAAGTGTCCAAAACCATGACATTTATTACATATCATTACACGTGGTGTACCTAAATATCGTTTGATAGTCAATTTTTGATGATTAATATAGATGTAACCATTTTGTAGACATTTAGAATATTCTTCACTAAGTCGAAAATGAATTTTGACATTTCTGGATCTCACAGACTGCGGAGAATCAAATAATACTACACTAGCAGAAGAATACTGACTTCTAATATCCATTATGATTTCCTCTTCTGTTAAATAAGTTGGAACACCTATAGCAAGAAGGCACAACGGAGGAGGAATACGTTTTGGATAATTGACATGATATGCTTGTCCACAAATATCTTTTGGATACGCACGATCTACTAATAGCCGTGAAAATGACTCTCGATCATCCGCAAATAAATAGAGATTTTTCTTATTACTGCTTAGCCGCCAGAATGATAATAAATCTGTACATCCATTATTTAACGATTTCAAATTAGATATAAAATTGCGAACAATATGATCACTAAACGTTACATTGTCATCAGTATAAAAAATTTTTATCGGTGGGAATGTAAATTGGCATGCATATCGTTCAGCTTCTCGTGTAAGATTTAAATTAAGTGAGCTGAATCGAGGAGAATTTCTTGCATCATAGTATTGTTCAGTGTGTCTATCTACTCGTTTACGTCGATGACGTTGCTCAACAATTTGAAAAGAATTATCGTACAGCTCTGTCTCACTTAGAACGCTGGTTTGCGAAAGTGAAGTTAACGTTCCATTGCGAATAGCTGGTGTATTACTGTGAATAGCTTCTGCTTCTGCTACAACTGTAGAGGTTGGGAGTTGCACAATCATTTTTGCACTGACCGATTCGTCTTCATCGCTGCTGTCTAAAATATTCAGTGGTGGTATGATTTTTCTTCTTTGAAACACCTTAAATTGGTGTTGATGTTATTAAGTGATTCAATAATTTAAAAGCAAAATATTAAAAATTCCAAACCAAAAAAAACTACGCGCGCGACTTATTTTAGAAATGATATGAATACCGTGCTACTGAGGACATTGAAAAGTTCATTTAGGGATGCTGCACCAAGTCAAATGAACGACTAAAATTTCTCTCATGCACTTCGGGTTTCTTATACATGTAAAAACAAGTTACTATTATCTTCATCACAAGAAATGGTTTTCAGTCGATTCCATACTCGTGAAGAAAAGTCTACTGGTTTTTAAGTTACAATCAAAACATGTACCTGCTTGAACGATTATTCTCTTGCCTACTCCTCAATACTCCGCTTATGATCTTTGTCTTTTCTCCTCTGTTTGTTTTATACTTTTGACTGGAAGTCTAAAATCATACAAAAAAACGTCGACCACGCCGGTGTCTGCAGAGCATAAAATGGGGATAGTGGGCTGAGATTAAGATTCTTAAAGATGAAAAGGGTATTGATGAGGTGATTAACCGTGAAGAATCAGAAAGGGGACCCAGCACTGGTACTCATGCATATTTTCCGATTCCCTCTAATTAATTATTCCAGAGAACAAAGCTAATGATTCTAAGCTTTTGAGCTGCATATGTTTTGAAGGCATATGTTTAACTGTTCATAAAAAAGTTGTATTAAGTAATCGCTTAGCGACGACGCTGCTTCAATCAATGAATATCAGATTAACGTTACTTGTTGTATCCTCTATTTAATTAACTAAGTTTCTTAACCACACTTTCTCAGCGTTCGACAGTATCTTGAAAAGCCTATTCCGTTTATCACATGTTTTGATTATTGTCACTGTTATTATTTACAAATAAAAGATTTAAATATAAACTGATCAGCTTTTGATAATCTCATTGATCGTTCTTCTAAGTTTTTATGAACATTTGTTCGTCTTTTAGCCCTCAGATGGTTATTCTTATTTTTGACCCTTCATTCAGAGACGGGCAAGTCACAAGTTTTTCAGTGTTAGTCAAGTCTCAGTTACCCAAGCTATCAATCTCAGGCCAGTCTCAGTCACTTCTGAAAGAAAATTTTTCAGTCTCAGTTGAGTCTCACTCTCGAAAACTTCAGTCACAATCAGTTTGAGCCGGATTTTTCCTCTGTCATATTTATTCGATAAAAATGAGTGGTAAAAAACAGTTGGATCATCTCGACATATTGCACGAGTGATTCTGGTGACGTTTGTACCGTTTGATCTAAGCTAATGGACTTGCATGGTTCTCCGTTAATACTAAACAAACTTTTGGAACCTTATGTCATTTTATTCCGGATACTTTACTATATACATACTGCAAAGATCTCTTTTCTATCTTATTTCGTTAGTCTACAGTAAGCAAAACACTTTGTTTTTTAGTTATTTTTCTCTGCTTTTCTTAGTGGTTCCTACACGTTCTTCTTTCTTAATTAACGTTTTTTCTTTTAAGGGTGGCGGAACAAACCTTTTTTTTGCTTTCTGTGCAGTATTTTATCTGTTCTGTCAATCTGCAGTCTGTTTTGCCCAATCTTTTTTAGTTTCTGTGAAAATGGAATTCGTGGTCCTCGAAAAGTGAAAAATCGTATCCCACCTCCTTTCGGTCTACTGCGCAGCCAATAAGCACTTTAAGTTAAATGTTTTCCATGAAACGATTCACCAAAGTAAGCACTATAGATTGTTGAAAGCCGTAAGTTACTATCTTTTTTCGTTTATTCGTAATTGACATTTTACTGACATCTAGTGGCATGTGACATACAATTTGTCCCACCCTCTTTTGACTATCTTCTGACCAAACTACACTGAATTAAGAACTCGTTTTTTACCATATATGTCAAATGGATAACACAAGTTATGCTATAAATAGTAAGGCTTCAGCTTATTTCTAAAGGAAGGAATTCGAAAAATACATCAAAATGTCTCACCCCTAACTTCTGTGGCACCTCTAAGCATATCTATAGAATTATAATGACTGCCATATAAAGCCTCAAATTTTAAGATTATATGTATGGTGACACTCTGAATCAGTTTTCTGAAAATCAGCTCAGCAAAGGATTTCCAGAAAGCCTGGATTTCTAGATGCCCAAGTCTAGAAATTGTCAGAAACCCTTCTTTAAGGTTGTCAGTTGATAGAGCGTGTGTGAAAGCATATGTTTCAATACATTTTTGAGCTCAGTTAAGCTTTTTTAGCTGAAAAGCAGAGAAAATCGCATTTTCGATCCCGAGTCAAAAAGTGAACAACCCGGATTTTGGCTGAAAAGGACTTCGTAGTTAGAAAATAGAGCTTTTTTATAGGCTTTCGAGTACCCTTTACAAACCTGCATTAAACCTACGCTGTATTGCTAGGCCAACAATAGTCATTTGACCGCTGATCTTTGTATTAGGAGTCAACAAAGATATAAATCAACTTACGTAAAATATTTTTCTGGTCATTTTCATTATTTAGCATTTTTTTCTTTAAAAACGATACAAAAATCACCAGAATCACTCGCACATATAGCACTCCATGAATCATTATGATAATTGTATTTCAAATCAACGAAAACGTTTTCAAATACTATTTTATTTGAAATTAGTGTAGACTATCAGTCTTAGTCAAGCCTCAGTCGCTAATAAAAACCTAATTAATCGTAACTGAGACTTGTCCATCTCTGCCTTCGTTAGTCTTTTAAAGTCCTCACAACCCATATCCATGTAGGCAACTTATTTTCTACATTTTTTCACTCTTCAGTCTAATTACGCGCTAAGACATTTTCCAGCAATTTAATAATGTTAGATTTGTTTTTAGAACATTTCTGTTAATATACAACTGAGACTTTAGTGATTAGACAATGGGTTTGATTGTTGTCGGCAGATACAGTTCATAAATTTAATAGCGAATCTATTTCAATGTTATCTGAACCTTTGCCAACAGAGTAAGCATGTTTATAAAGGTTACCAAAACAGTTAAAAGTTTATGTTCTTCTTTGTAGATCATTGACTAATAGTGAGATATTCGATATTCATTATCATGACGATGGTCAGAACTTTATTGGTGTATTGCTTGAAGATAATGAAGATATAAAAACAATAAAATTGAACTAGATCATTTGTTTGATTATTTGAAAATTTATACAAATGCAGCTCAATGTATTTCTGATATACATTAAAAAAATTTTTTTGTTATAATTAATTTCTCCAATTTAATTGGTGGATCCAAAGACACAATGCAAATACATGTGTCCCAATCGGATAAATTAGGTTTTTCAACATGAATTAGAACATAATCATAAAATGTCGAATAAGAAATGGGTGCGCCAGTTTCAGCTTGAAATTGTTCATGAAGTACATTCAGGTTATGAAGACAAAAACAGACCAGTATATCATTAATCATTTTTTTAGTATCTGGAGATACTTTTGAAATATCATCACGATTCATCAAATTTATAACAGCTTTTCCACTTCAGACGGTTCATGTTTTGAAACATGAATGCTATTTGAAATGTTTATACCGAATTTAGCACATAAACTCCGATTTGGTCTATGTGGTAATAGATCCTTCTGCTCATTCGCTCATTGATGAGCACTTGGACTAACATTATTCATAAATAAACCTTTACCAAAATGTTTTTCGTATCACTAACATCAGTACGCATTGTTTCATTATTACCAGTAACAGAAGAATCACCAGAAGTTTTGTTGTTTGATTTTAATAAACTCATTAAATGTCCAATCTTTTGTTTTTGCTCCAGTAACTGACGCCGTTGACGTTTAACTAGAATTCTGTGCACATACGATAGTTTTGTTAGGTGTAGAATACGATGACGACGCTGCGTAACATAGGCTCCCCGTCGACGTACACCTTCTTTTCATCTAGCTGTGACTTTATCTGATGATGGTTGTCCTAATGATGATTTTGAATCCGTTTTGGTCTTGTTCTCTAATATTCAAATTATAATTCTTGGATGTTTTTCGTTTCCTTTTCTTTCGATCATCTTTTTGTCGTTGTTGAATTTTATTTTTATTTTTACTATGACCTTTCTTTGGAGCCATTCCAAAGGGGAGAAAGTATAATCTGAAGCCGGAAAAAACAAAAAAACAGAGGAAAAGGTCTGAAAGTTTCTCCACATCTACAAAAACTTAAAATTTAAAAGACTATTGAAAAATCTAATGATTTTCTAGAAGTCCGGGTTCTCTAAAAAAACAATCTCGACGAAAGATTTTCAAAAGACCAAGTTGGTCATCCGACTTCTCATGACAAGAAACATATAAATTTTAAAACTTTGATCCAATTTGGCGGATATTTTAGATTTTACAGCTCTGGAACGGGATGGGACAAAAAAAGAGGGTGGAGACCCTTCGCTGCATTTTTCAAATTCCTTACTTTAGAAATAAGTTGCAGTACTGGTATTTACAAAATAACTAGTACTGCACAGTGGGCAATTAGGCCGCAATTTCATCAAAAAGATGAAGTTTGATTTTTCTTGATTTGAAGGTTGGCCTATATACTTCAAGTGACGAGCTATCTAACGGCAAAAGAATTTTTAGCCGAAGTCCTTTCCTCTCGGCAAAAAGTTAGTCGGAAAAATCCTTCTATTATTTTGTACCTTTTTGGAAAAACCGTATTTTCTCGACTTAAATTTGGTGTCAGCATTAATCTGAGGCCATATTCGGAATCAGCGGAAGTTAGGCTTCCAATAAGCATGGGAAAAGTTTTTCTCGAGCCTCATTCTTAAAAAAGATTTTGATCTTTTCTGGAAAAACGTGATTTTCCAAAAGCTTCACTCAATGCAATGAGATCGCTAAATTTTCCCAAGCTCCAAGAACCTTTATTTTTTGCGAGGATGAGCTCCATAACCACCTCTATCTATGGTATCAGCCTATAGTGGCCCAAATCACACTGGCATTCTCTGGAGATTTTCAAAGATCGGTTGGTTTTCAGGGTAAAATAAGCCTTCTTGTACCTTAAAATGATTTTTTTCGATATAATCTATACATATTCGAGATCAGTGGAAAAAACTGCATCTAATGAATTAGAATATTGCATATTAAATTCCAAAAACAAATTTTTTAAAATTTAAATTAACATTTTCTAAATTTAACATTTTCGGAAAATCTTGGAAAATCAAAACTAGTTAGCAAATTTCTGATAGCGCCATTAGACTCAGCGTCACGATTTACTTTTACCAAAATGCAGACAAGTTTTAGATAATGTTCGCTCGATTTCGCGGTCAAGATAACGTGTAAGGACAAAACAAACATAATATTCGGATTCAGTTGAACTCAGTGCTCACAGCTTTATTTTAAGAATTTTAACTTTTAAATTTCCTGAATCCAAATGTCATGTTTGTTTTGTCCTTGATCGTGGAATCAAGCAAATATCACCCCAAAACTGCCTGTTTCTTCGTATTTCTCAAACATTATCATAAAGTAAATATTCTATTAATGAAAAAATTAGTATCTGGATCACCGTGGTGGACCCTATAGGGTACTCCTCAATAGTGAATATAGGGCTGGAACTGGCAATTTTTTGCTATATATTAACTGACACACAAAGCCAGACGGCATTCTGTTTAGGATGCTTGTCAGCTTTATTGCCGACATTGTCAGCCGTCAGCGGGTGTATACCCTGTGGGTATACTTTCTGAAACTTTTACAAGCTACTTTTCACTTTAACGGTCTCTATCTTTACGTTGGAGCACTTTGTGATTATATTTTGTCCTGGCATCGTATTCGTCCTCCTTTCCTCCTCATTCCTCCTTAATAAAATTTTCTCCTTTTCCTCCTTTTTGGCAAAGCTGACTAGTTTTCGAATAGCGTTTGATCAAACAGCCTTCTTAAGACCTTGGTTATCATACGTTGCTTCTTATATTTGCCACAAACATAGTACCGTCTGTTCTTGTAGTGATAGTTACAATGTGACCTCGCTCCTTGTTGCACTATAAGTATTTTTGTGATCAATAGAAATTTCTTATTATTTCATGGCGAGTCATCAGTAGTTCTCTATTGGTATGGGCATTTTTCCCTTTTCTAGATCTCTGTCACCTATCTTCCTATCATCGCCTGTCGTGTCATTAATAATTATTTTAACTTGTATTTTCCTTTTCTCTCTCTCTCTCTCTCTCTCTGTTCATCGTGTATAGATATCTTGCACATTTCGAATTCAGAAGATTCTATTCATTTGATATCTTTTTTGTTTCTCAATTTTGTAAAACAAAATGTTTTCAAAGATATCAGAATAGAAATCACTGAAGAAAAGAAGACCACATAAATAAACTCCGTTAACAGTGATATACAACTATTTTCTTCTCACAAAGCCGAAACATAATGCATAATCTGTTTGCTTTCATTTTCAATTAGCTTTACCCATGAGGACTTTTCCGATAGAAAAAAGCGTCTTCTCTTCGATAAAAAACTTATCGTATCCGTTGTTACAGTGCGATATGTCGGGATAAACATTACAGGGCGATATGCGCCGATGCTGGTTTTAGACAGATGCATCCCATTATAGCGACATCTCACCGATACATCTTAGTGTCACAACGGATATGATAGAGTTTTTAACGCTATGCTGTCGAACACGAAGTGCTATTCAGATATATCTTGATATCAATCTGTTACGGTGCATCACGATCGCTTATTCATCGGCACGTATCGTGCTATAATTTCCATGGCGACATATAGGAGTGTGACAACGGATCAGATAATTTTTCTATCTAGATAATATCCGATACGATGTTGTTTCAATATATCCTGATAAGCTAGGTATCAGTTAGTAAACTGATACATCTTCTATACAAGGTGTCAGTAATTCGAATTTACAGCAGTATTTTTTTCTTTCATGGTCCGATAAAGCTCGTCGAGCTAAGTAAGAAAAAGTGGATTTTAATTTTAAAAGCAATTCTTATAAAGAAAAAACCTGAAACAATTCAAAGAGTCTAAAATTTCGACCGCTTTGATTTCAAAATAATTAAAGTTTTTCTTTTCGGTACTTCTGGCTCTTCCAAACTCAGTTTTTAATGCTGAATCCGAAAAAAATACTTTCGAAAAGTTAGAAAAACGAAAAGGAAAAACATTCGAGTTTTTCTAGCAGAATATCTTGATGTAACACTGTGGCACGCAGTATCCTAACATTGCGTTTATCGCAGGAAGACTACAAGCACCTGACTACAGGAATAAAAAAGATTGTCTTAATCAGCTACAACATAAACACAATCTCGATAAATGCTGCAATTAACTTGACACTCAAAGTATCGGGATTTAGTGCTACAGAACTTAAGAAGATGTATCAGGGTACAGTATACGTCGTCTGATAAACAGCATAGTTAACGCGATCGACGATACATAGATGTATCGTAATTCATCCGTATCTAGATAGAAACAAGGTATGGGTTTCTATTGCGATAATCGTGGTCTTTCTGGCGGTAGGCAATGATTGATCGGTGCAGTTAGCTACGTCTCTTAACGCGATCTACAATATTTTTTTGTCTACCCTTTAATATCGAGTTATATCGCCCGACAGTTGCTTAAAACGTCCTCATGGGTAGATATAAAGCAATTTTAGATAAAACCATATTTATGCCAAAAGCATCCAAGTTCAGCCGTAGTTGACTGGATAACAAAAGTGGAAACGGTTCACCGGTTAATTTATAGCTAAAGCAAGGCTCAACTGTATCGCTCATCTATTATGTGAAATTAATGTTTTTAGCTGAGGGTTTACATCCTCCATTTTTAGTGGCGTTCCTCCTTTCAAGATTTTGCGATTCCTCCTTAATTCCTCTTTTTTAGAAAAAGCTCAGTACGAAGCCAGTATTTTGTCGTAATGAATATTTTGATATGACTCCAATTTTTGTTATAGCCGTCTTTCGCGGTTTGCATTTGAAAAGTAAATAATTAGCCTCCTGACTATTTTTCCAATGACAGACAAAATGAACAAATTTATAATACGTTGATTATTGTTGTAAGATGAACAAAATTTTTGTAATCAAATTCAGACTGGAAAACAATGTCCTATTTAAAACCGTATGATGGACAAGAAGACAGCATAATTAAAAGACTGAGTGAAGTTTCCGCATATGTGAACATATGTAAACTGTCTGTGCCGAGAAGAAAAGTCACATCTGCCATACTTTTCACCTAATCTACATAAAAAGTGAGACAGTTAGCCACAAACTACAACTCAAGGGCTTTTTTTACAGTACTCTGATCACACAATATGAGAATGATCCCAGCTGCTACAACGATTACACAAAATAGTTTCTCATCGTTGTACATCGTATTCATTGTGACTGCTACTACATATATGTGTAATCTCTTCCTTCACTTGCAACTGCAGTGAACACAAGTCAAATACGTATGAATTTACATTTGTGGCGACTTTCCAGTAGAACTTGGCAGAACGGGCAAATTCTTGTGGAAGTTTCATTTCTGGCCAAATTACAAAATCCAAATTCTATTTGCGGCCTGTCCAAATGTAACAGAATTTCATTTTTCTAACTTGTGCGCCCTCTATCTCGATAAGCACAGAATAGATAAAAGTGAAATTTGTATCAAATGTGTATCCCGTCTCGTGCTGCTACAAAGAAAATTTTGAGCTGATTCCATTCACTTGATCAAAAGTATTATAAGACTGAGTGAAGTTTCCGCATATGTGAACATATGTAAACTGTCTGTGCAGAGAAAACTTACATGATACGGTCGGTTGATCGGACGAAATGCCGATGAACCTCACTCGAATTAAGGACAAACTTTTTTCCCGATTTTTGACTTCTATTTGAAAAAGACCTCCGAGCTCTCAAAGGCGTCCATTTTTGCAGATGGATTTCACTGAACTGAAGAAACTCTCTCATGTGGATGGAGGTTTTGATACATTCTGATTCCGAATCCGATCTCAAAATTTGATAATTTTAATTTTAAAGTGGGTTTTGAAGTTCAAAAACCACTTTAAAATTGAGATTTTCAATTTTCGACCTCTGATTCGTGATCAGCGTGAAAAAGTGCGTTTAATGATGTGTGTTACAAAACTAATAGGGAAAAAAAATTTCACGCAAACTTCTGAAACGAAGGAGACCGTTAGGTGGACAAGCCGTTTGGCCAATTTCCAGTAAGTCGAAACTTCAGCAGGACAAAAAGAGTAAACGTTCATCGGATTTTTCAAAGTTTTCTGGTAGAAATATTCATCCAAAAACACGTGAGGAAATCTTTTGAATATTTTTTTGAAAAAAAAAAATTTCTTGTATTACTTTACCGAAAGTAATACTAATTTTACGAATATTCCTATTTCCAGTAACAGTAATACTTTCAGTATCACTGTTACCAGTAATAGGAATATATGAAAGATTACTGTTACCAGTAACAGGAATACATGGAAGATTACGGTTACCAGTAATAGGAATACCTTACAGTATTACTTTCCTTGGTAATGTAATACATGAATAAGAGTAATTAGAAGGTATAGCGGTAGGAAAAATAAAGTAAAATAATTTGTATAAGACCGCAACAAAATACATATTAAGAATTTTAACCAAATTCAATAATTTTATTTGTCAATTTCGAGCTTTCGGTACTGACTCGTACCATTGTCAAGAAATAAATGA